>OZ012663.1:46981445-47152133 GCA_963942545.1 Oxycera nigricornis
GAATTCTCGAGGCTAATTTCTCGAGGCTTCTCGGGTTGTCGCGAAACTTACATTTACGTATGTTTTCTCATATTATTTGGTTCCAATAACGTCAACAAGTTCAGTGGTTTTCCTCTGAAGCAAAAGTATCAAATTAATTATAAAATTTTTATTGAATATATTCAAAAACATTAATCTTATGAATAAGCTAATTAACTTTAAAAAAAAAATACAGAAATAATTTTATTCAGACTCATAATTATAATGATAGCACATTTTTGGCTGGTTATTTAGAACTTATAAACAAAAGCAGCTTCTATTAAACTAAACAAAAAATAACATGAAAAAAAACGTTAATATCTTCAATTCAGGTAGAAAATAAATGTAAATTATAATTAAATTACAATCACAGCATCATTTATGGCATGTTAATTAGAATAAAAACAAATGAAAGCTTTGCAAGATTAATGGAACATCTCACGCTGAGGAGCTGCACATACAGACAGACAGATACGTAACAATTAGGTCAGCTTACTCTGTCTGATGAAATATGTCTTTAGAAAAACTAAAGCATTTATAGCTTTATCAGACAGCCGGTTTCTTATTTTATTAACTATATTTCCTGAAATTGAAAACACTCTTTCATTTTCAGTTGAAGTAGGCTTAACTGAAAGCAATGCTTTGTACATCGATTCTAAATTTGGTGACCTCTTCCCAGTCTGTTCAAAAAGTAAGAACTCTTTCTTTACTGTAGATTTTGACAGTGCCACTGCACTTGCCTCCTCATTTGTTGAAATGCCTTTAATTGCTTTTTCTAATTGAATTTCGAAGCTTTCGGGTTCAGGTTCTGATGGGCTTACTTCTTCTACCACTCCCGTCTCATTTTCGGTCAAAGTTGTGATGGCAGGGTATAAACGATTATATTCTCTTTCAGCGTATCCGATCAAAAATGTCTTATTGTTATCAATGAAGTAGTTTCTTTCATTGTGCATGAAATTGTCAGGGCTGTTCAAGTATTTTAGCAGCGATATTAGAGACGTATTACGGCGCTCTGATATTTTCAACTTAAGAGAATCTACTAATTTGAGGGCCAAAGGATCATTGATACTTTCTAATTTTTTAGCAATACTTCCATTATAGCCTCTGCAGTCAATAAATTGGCACCTTGCCTACTCAACGCCTCTACTGCAAGTTTTGTTGATGTTAATATCATCTGCAGGTTTTGTAGCACAGTAATATTATCTACGTTCCATTTTTGTGAGCTATCTAAGTCTATCAATGCCTTTTTGATTGCATTTTTTAATTTCAAGAAACGTTCAATCATTGTCAGCATTGGATTCCATCTAGTTCTGACATCGAGTAACAAAACTAGTTCTAATCCGAATTCGGCTAATACATGTTTCTGCAGTGTGATTGATTCTAGAGGGGTCTTTCTAAAAAATCTTATAATCGATCGGGTCTCAGTCATTACATTGTTTAAGTCACCAATTATTTGCGGTCTAAGTTCTTCATTAGATATATAAGATTCATCATCGTTATCAGTGCTGCTGGTTTCATCGGAGCTGCTGTGTTCATCGGCAACAAACGGCGATTACATTTCTATATAGGTACATGATTTCTCGAGTTCTCGACTTTTCTCGAGCTTGATTTCCCGGGAACAAAGCCCAACGATTTCCCGGGAATTCTCGGCTCGAGAATGAATGAATGAACCCTACAAATAACCCAAACCGCGAAATATAACCAGATTTCATAATGATGGTTTTGTTTTGTCGTTGTTTATGTTTAAATCTTACAGTTTCTTCAAATGAATCTTACTTTTAAAAATCATTTTCACGCAATCTTCTAAATCATCAATTATAACTTGTTTCTCAACAATTAGTAGAAAATACATTATCCGCATTTATGTCGACAGCTTCCCAATAATATTTACGTAAATATTAAAAATGTTAAACACACCAATAATGACGAAAATAACCAAATTTTATATAACAATTATGACAGGAGCTCAAACTGGAATGAGTTATTATTAATCGTATCATCTTAGAGTTCATTGCTTACGTAAGAATTACGGTGAGAGTGGCTGTGATCGAATCTTTACGCGAAGAGATCGGACCAGAGGGTGAAGCTTACAATACCTTTTCACGTAATTTGTTATTTTCATATTCATGCTTGAAAGACAAAAGCGCGCTAGCGAAAATATTGTTGAAGTCGTAGTTTCAGGTTTATTAATTATAGTTTTAGTTTTTACGCCAACTGAAGAGATTTTGAAGCGTGATTGTCCAAGGAGGCCGCGAAGACATTTAATTTCTATTGCTTCACTATTTTACATTGATAGGACTAATAACAATTTCTTATCTTGCAGTCGATCTTGAAAATCGTTGAATAAGCAGCAAATGTTTTCTGTTCAGTTGTATGTAAAAAGTGGAAGTAAGGATGAGCGGAAAAGTATTTGGAATAATTCGAATCTAACAATACTAAACTTATGATTTTTTTTATAAAAGCTTATTAAGGACTTAATCAGTTACAGTTTTGAAAAATCCTTTTTAAATTTTTCAATTTAATATAACTTAACAAATCACGACTCAAAATTTCATTAAGATATTCCCAAAAATAAAGAAATTACGGCAGTTTGAACGCGCACGCCTTTTTCGCTTATTACGCGAATTTTCGGTAATCGCAACTTTAAGGGGGCTTTTAGGTTACAAATTCTCATATAATCAAATTTTTTTTATTGATTTTAGTTATAAATACAAACAAAAATACGATGTAAAAGATTTTAGAGCGATATGAAAATTTTAAACTAAATTGTAAGGGCCTAAGGCGAAACGTGATGAAAGCGCATTTTTCACCTCTCCAACGTATTTCATCGTTCTCGACTCGATGGACAAACTCAAAATAACCGTTAGTCATGCCTTTTTGAAGGCTACCATTTTTCTTCGAATACAAAACGTGGCAGCTCATGTACGACGATCAAAACATAAATATCGGTTGTTGTAAGTTGAAATATGGATAAAAGGTGTTTCAAATATGGTAGTATTCAACCTTCACGTAGTTTGGTAGTATTCACCTTCATGGAAATAGAAATGATGCTAAAAAAAGTACGGATTTTACAAGTACCTCAGCGAAAATTTACAAATTATTGAAGAGCTTGGCGTTATTGTAGATCGAAATTTCCAGTACTGTATTATTCAATTTCGTGGTTTCACCGCTTTACAAAACATATTTAAATGTAAAAAGTGTGACAAAAACGTGAGATTTTCAAAAAAGGGCAAAAGAGGCTTAAGATTTATTCTTTGTGTGACATGCCAGTGCGATCAAGTTCAATTTTATTCATATCCGAAAATCAAAAGAACATACGAAATAAATGGCAGATTCGTATTTATAATGAGACTATTTGGTGTTGAGTTATCTGGCATCGAGAATTTCATTAGACTTATGAACTTACAGCATTCCCTTTCTAAATCCACTTACTATAGCTGTGTAACCAATATTAAAATTACCGTCGATACCATCTTGAAATTGGTTCTTAATAAAGCTGCAAATGAAGAAAAAACCCTAAATAAAGCTGCAGGCAATGTAGAAAATTTGATGACAATTTCAAGTGGTCAAAATGCGGATTTTTTTCTTTGTTATGTATTGTTTCATTGGTAGGAAAATATTTTGGTGAAGTACTCGATATTATTGTGAAAAATGGAAGAAAATGACGTAGGAGAAATGTTTCAAAGATGCGATGAACTGCACAATGCTAAATATAAAACTTATATAGGTGACGGCAATTCTTCAACATTCAAATCATTAAGAGTCGCAAAGCCGTATGGTCCTAATTTTACAATTGTAAAGAAATAGTGTGTTTTGCACGTTACAAAAAGATTATTTAGAAGGGCCAAGGAAGTAAAAAGCTAGAAATTAAACCAAAAACAATTCCGGAAAATACAAATACTGAAAAATTCATCGAAATCAACTAAAATATATTGAAAAATTTGTCGACTTACTATGGTTTGGCAATAAAACGCATTTCCGATTCAAAGGAAAAAATGCGAAAAGAAATGTGGGCAGCGTTTTACTACAAAATTTCCACCGATCAAAATCCACAGCACACATATTGTCTTGCTGGTGCTGATTCTTGGTGCAATTATAGTAAAGCTGAGGTGGCTGGTGAATTAAAAACTAAAAATATGCTTCACCTCTTGATCAAGAAGCACCGGAAATCCTAAAACTCATCAACGAAGACTTGTCATCAGACGATTTGTTGGAAAGATGTTTGGGAAATAACACCGAAAACAATAACGAAAGATTAAATAATTGTGATTGGAATTTCATCCCTAAGCACACTTTTGCTGGAATGATCATTATGGAAATTGCTGCTCACACATCTTCTTGCATTTGTAATGAAGGATTTGCAAGTATATTGAAAACAAGCCGCGAGGTGCGACCCTTGAGGTCCACACGGTCAACTTCCCAGTAATATCTACATAAACATCAACAACATTACAACAATGAGAGGTATTCATAGCAGTAACAGGAATGAGTTTATATGAATCATATCGTCTACGGGAGGGTCCATTGATTACGTAAGGTTTTTGGTCGATGAGGACAGATTGAATATTCACACGGATCAATCGGTGGGGTGCCTTTTTGGTCTTGAAAATTTTTTATTAAATTTTTTTAATAAAAGACTATAAAAACTATTTAAAATCTGCTCAAATTATGCAAATATTTTAAAACTTTGATTGAATTTACAACATTTTTTAGAATAAAAAAAATAAAGTAAAAGCATTCGTATGAACCCTGTTTAAATGGTAACTTTGAATGATTTTTTATTTTTAATACAGTTTTTTTCATAATCATGGAATAAAATTTTGCCGGTTTCTCTCCAAAAACTGATAAGAATGTATAAATTTTATAAACTGGATCACTGTGCTGTGTAAATCAAGTTAAAAAATATTTTTTATGAAAAAACACATAATTTTTCGCATTTTCTTCTATTAAATTAAAAAGACGACTAAAACGAATTTTTATAATGCTAAAAACTTCTCACAGATGTTAATACACGTCAACTGACACCTTAATGATGCAAATATTATATCTGGTGCGTGAGATATAGTGAATGATAAAAATGACCTTGAAAATCATGATGACTTTTAATGATTTTTTATTTTTAATTTACTTTTTTACGTAATCATGGGGTAAAGTTTTGATGACGTTTTTGCGAGCATTGTTTGGACTACATAAATTTTATAAACGTTGATTACTAACACTTGACAATAAGGTTAAAAATTTATTGTTTTTGAAAAAAAACCTAATTTTTTGCACTTTTTTTTAAAAACTTTGAAAACCGCTCCAAGATTTTTTTAAAGACAGAATCACGCAAACGTCAATACGCGTCGATTGATACCTAGTTTAAAAAAATCGTATGTTTGGTTCGCGAGATATAGCGCATGACAGAAATGACCTTCAAACGGACAAAACAGCAAACCCCCCCGACCGAAGTTTCCCAAAAACTAATCAGCTCTTAAAATTGCAAAGACGCTTCGATTGACACAACTTTGTTTACGTGAGTTATCGTCGTAGAAAAAAGTGTCCCCGAACGTACATATGTACGTACGTACGTACGTACGTACGTACATACACACACACACACACATACATCTCCCTTTCTAAAAACACTTTATATATACTCTATAGACCTCAAAACGTAAAGAAATGTTGAAAATTTCAATTTCGATTTTCGAGGCGATTACAAGAACTTCCCATATACTGGGAAGTTAATAATGAAACTGAAGGGCATTACAATAGGAATTTCAGCCTCTAGACACGTTGCGGAAATCGATCACGCTCGCGTAAAACAATCGAATCGTCGCAGCACTGAGTCCTCCAAAGAGGCTAGAACAGCTAAGAGAGGCGAAAAATTTAAGCTTCAGGAGCAGTACGAGAAAAAAGAAACACTAATGTATTGCGCAGGCATGGCAAAACAGAGGTACGTAGCATTTACTTTGAAAAAATTCTTGAAAATACTTTCAACGTTAATTTCTCGTAATCACGTTTTTTGAGTTGGCGAACATGATTTAAAAAAACCACTGCGTCAATCATACTGAATTTTTATATGTTGTTATTGACATGCCTGGCTATCGCGTGAACTAGGATCATGTTGATCGAAAATAAACTTTCCGATTTCCAGCCGATTTTCTATCCTCCAAGACCGATTTTTTCCAAATATCCGCCATTTTGTTATTATTCAGCGGAAAAGATTATTCTAGTTCACGCGATAGCCATTTGAACAAAGATTAATTTTTGTTTTAATTTTTTTCCCAGATGTTTCAGACTCGTGAAATCCCGTCCGCCATCAATTTTGAGAATTTTTTTGAAAAACTCGTAAAAACCAAAAAAAAGGTTGAAAAATTTTGAAAATCTTTTTTGTTTTTATACTTAAAACAGTAGTAAATATTTTTGTGAAATTTCGAAACGATGTCTCTTTTCCTTCTGTGAAAACAAATCATCGAAAAAACGTGTTTTTTGAAAATCGTAACCTAAAAGTGACGTTTTTTCAAATGCGGACACTTATCCGCCGGATTGGCCGAACCGATTTAAGTTAACTCTGGAGTTTTACTCTATACAAGTATCGTGTGTGGTAACAAACCACAATAAAGGCCGAAAATCAATCCTAAAGAGTAGAGTAGAGTAGAAAAAGGAAAAAAAGGGGATTTTTGGGAGAAGAAAAAATTGAAACAGATGGTTTTTTTTAATAATTCATTCATCAAGACTTTCGTCTTGCTGACCTAATCAAATTCAGTTCCGCGAATGAGGCAACGAACCGTTTCGTCGTACAAGGTAATTCGGGTTTGGTCTCTACCTAAAAAGAGATGCGATGGCTGCTGGCAGACCAGATCAGTTTGGAGCGAAATATTGTAAATTTGTTCTCTAGCATAGGACAATAATCTTATTTCAAGAAATTCAGCCATTTATTTGCCCGATTACAAATTCCGAAAAAAACAATTTGCGAACTGCTAAACACGAGTGAGGCTATACCTACTACGTTTCTCCACTCGAAAAATTCTTGCGTGCACACCGAGAAAAGACCGCGACCAAATCGACGCAAGAAAAAACTTAACAATTTTATTTAACAGGACCATTCCTCGAAAATAACGCTTAACGAAATTAACAACGATAAGCAGCCTCACAAGCCAAAAAGAAATCTTTATGGTGTTCGTGCCACTTCCGGAAGATAAATGCACTGCAGTTGAGCTCTCCAGGCGCAGATGATACCTGAGCCCGCCCTACAACGGCCTAGCGCTTGCATGTCCTCTTGTATTTTCCGTGCCGGGTGGTCTTTAGTGCCTGAAAATGAAAAAGGAAGACAATTACGAAAAGTCTTTAGGTTGTAACATGGATCCATGTTTATTTTTCTACCTGTCTTTTTTCAAAATTCAATTGCCTGAATTTTTATCAATCATAACCATCAGTTCATGCACAAAGATAGAAAATTAACCAGTTTTTATCAATGTTTAGATACAAAAATTGGTAAACCTTTTTTTCATGAGTTCAATGCAGTTCTTTCGAATTCCGTAGAAATTAAAGAGAAACATTTGTATAGGGTTTTGTTTTCGAAAATAGTAACTCTGTTTCTTTCAACTTAATCCATTTCATTAATTTTTTGAACTTATTCTATTCTGTTTATAAGTAGTTGGAAATAAAAAAAAGTAATACCTTAAATTCTAAAAATATTTGATGTGCTTTACAGCAAATGGAAATCAAAGAGATTCGTGCTGATAAAACAAAGTTTAACTAGTAATAAGTCTTTCCTTTTTTCTTCATTGAATGCTTGGTAAATAATCATATCTATGTATAAAGTCAATTATTTTTAATTTCACTCACATATGTACAGGGTGTGTATGGTAGTTGAGGACAACTTGAGAGTAAAATTAATTAGCTTGTATTTTTAACAAAATTTGATGAAATTCCAGGAATTTTTTATACAACGTTAAATTAACATATGGCTATAAATTTATTCAATAAAATCACCATTAGCAGCAATAACCTCTTCGATCCGGGTCCGGAAACGATTACATGCCCGGATCAAATGCTCCTTGTTCACATTGACCATAACGGCATTAATAGCAGTCTTCAGCGAAGAAGTGATATCATGAGGACGCTTATTGGTCTCACGCTCAACTACGCCCCATACGTGATAATCCAAAGGATTAAGGTCTGGGGAGCTAGGTGGCCATAGGTTCAGTGTTATGTAGTCATGAAAATTTTCGGCCATCCAATCTTGTGTCGCTCTCGCTTTATGTGAAAGAGCAGAGTCTTGTTGAAATATATATGGTCTGCCTCCGTTTACATTGTCTATCCAGGGTTTCACTACCGTCTCCAAAACCTCGATGTATGCAGCAGAGTTCACTCGAAGTCCTTGAGTAAAAAAGTATGGTGGCATAACATCTCCTTCGTTGCTGACAGCACCTAAAACCGTAACAGTGGCTGGAAATTTGGTGTGCATAACAACAGGAACCTCCATAGGATTTTAACATAGCCATCTGTCATTTCTGCGATTGATCTTGTTCAAAAAAAATTTCGTCGGAAAAAAACCATAGCATTTTGGCCGCCTCAGGGTGTTTGATTTTCTTTAAAAGACGTTTTGATCGGAGAACTCTCTGTGTTCGATCCGACATGAACTGTCCTGTGCGCATCACGTAAGACTTATACCGAAGGTCTTCGTGGACAACTCTACGAATAAGGCGCTCAGAAACATGAAGTTCACTCGCAAGGACCCTCATTGATTTTGTAGGGTCCTCATCTATGATCGCTTGCACTTGCTCTAAAAATTCTGCAGATCGGACAAAGTCAGAACGTTGTTCGTGCTTTTTGAGTTTTACAACCGATACTGTATCGCCTCCTGATGCTTCCAATTCACGGCGAACCTTATGCACGAATGAACGGGTGCAATTAAGAAAATTTAAGAACTCTAGATCTGTATGGTTTGCACATATAGCGACGATGACAGCATGTCTCTTCATTTCTTGAGTGATTTTGTAGTACACCATTTCTTATCTGAAAAGGAAAAAAAATTCGCTAACTTATAATCACATTTATGCATGTCCTCAAATACCGTACCCACCCTGTACATGTCCCACTTTCTGTTTCCTGTCACCATTGTGTCGCGGTTTCTTTGCACTTATATATATATACTCATATATTCACGGTCCTCTTATTATTTTAAATGTTCGCTTTCTTTCTACTTCTCCCCATCAACTCGAGAAAATGCACCGGTCCAAGGTTCCTAGGAAGACCACGCGCGGTATAAACTTCTTCCACGGTCATTTTAAAAATCACTTAATGAAATGAACTGGCTTAATTTCAAATTCCACTGATATCTCCTCCGGTTCTCAAACACAATTCCAACAAGCCGCGAGGTGCGACCCTTGAGGTCCACACGGTAAACTTCCCAGTAATATCTACATAGATATTAAAAATATTAAACACGATAATAATTATGGAAATAATATTAATTTTAATAATAAAAATTTACCTCTCATAAAAGCTATTGGAATGACTTAATATTCATCGTACGATCTACGCGAGCGTCAATTGATTACGTAAAGATTTTCGTGGATTGGTTTGATTGAATATTCACGTGGATCAATCGGAGGGGGGACAGGTTACAAAGCCTTTTTTACGTTATTTGTTATTTTCATATGGATGGTTGAAGGACAAAAGAGCGCTAGCAAAAATAAATGCAGTTTTGTTATTACGCCCACTGAAGAGATTTTGTCGCGTGATGGCCATTTTGAATAGTTGCGGTCAAAATTGCCAGCATTTTGGCATAATCACTGAATTTGTATTTTTTCACGATTTTACATCAATGAAACGTTTTGAGAAACATTGATTATGCAATCAAAAATAGGTTCAATTGCATGTAAAAAGTAAAATATATGTATTTCAAATGATGAAGGAAGTAACTGAAATTTTACGAATACTAAAGAACAAAACTCCTAAAAACTACAACTTTTTATTTGATGGAACCTTTTCACAGCATATGATCTTAAAAAGTGTTGACTACAAAACATTTTACCATTCAAAACGTTTATTACCACAATTGCAAATTTGATTTGATTTGTATTGGTTTTCAAAATTTAAGCATTTTTTTCATTAAAGTTAAAACACGGTTCTGTGAAGACTATTAAAAATCACCGCAAATTGTGCAAATAATAATAAACTTTGATTGACTTTAAAACAGTGTCTTTAGAATAAGAGATTTAAGGTATACAAATTCGTATGAACCCTTTTTACATGGTGACTTTAAATGATTTTTTTTAATTTTTAATTCAATTTGTTTTGAAATCATGAGAAATTATTTCGCTGGTCTCTCTACAGAAATTGATAAAAGTTTATAAATTCTATAAACATTTATTATTACGATGTTTATTTTATTAACTATTAATTAATTTTTTTATGAAAAAAACACTAATTTTCAATATTTTTTTATTAAAATAAAAAAATGGCTTTAAAGATTTTTTTAAAATTTAAAACATCGTTAAAATGTTAATACGCGTCGATTGACACCTTAATGATGCAAATATTATATTTGGTGCTCGAGATATAATGAATGACATAAATGACCATGAAGGTCATGATGACTTTTAACGATTTTTTATTTTTAATTTAATTTTTTTTGTAATCATGAAAAAAAAATTTGGTAGTTTTTTAACAAGAACTGTTTGGAAAATATAAATTATATAAACATTTTATACTGCGTGTTGAAAATCAAGTTAAAAATTTGATGTTTTTGAAAAAAAAACCCCAATTTTTTGCACTATTTTCCAAAAAATTAAAAAACTGCTCCAACGATTTTTTGAAAAATTTGACAGAATCACTAAAATGTTAATACGCGTCGATTGACATCTTAATGGTAAAAATCGCATGTTTGGTTCGTGAAATATAGCGCATAACATGGTTGACCTTCAAGGGGTGAAAACAGCAAACCCCCCGACCGAAGTGTCCCAAAAAGTAATCAGCTCTTAAGATGGGAAAGACGCTTCGATTGACACTTTAACGAAGTCGATACGACTTTGTTTACGTGAGTTATGCTCGTAGAAAAACTACTTGCGACCGCACATACGTACGTACGTACGTACATACACACACACACACACACACACACACACACACACATACATACTTGTTTCTAAAAACACTTTATATATACTCTATAGACCTCAAAACGTAAAGAAATGTTGAAAATTTCAATTTCGATTTTCGAGGCGATTACAAGAACTTCCCATATACTGGGAAGTTAAAAATACAGAAGAATAAATGCAGACTTGGGCTCATGCTTCAACCACCCATACATTTTTCACGTGGTTATGTATGACCCTAATGTCGAAATGTTTCAGATTTCACACTGTCAGATATAAACACACTTGGAACTGATAAGTCGCACACAAGCTTCAATACATACAGCGATGGTTTGATGTCTAATTCATAAAACTAAAAAAACTTGGAATGAATGTTGGTGCAAATTACACACTAAAAGGGCGTACAGACGACCAACCTGGTTGTCAACTTAGTCGTCAACTTGCCATGTTGGTATCAATGTTGAACGTCTGTACGCATGTTGACGGTTGAAGTACATGTTGAAGTTGAGGTTGAAGTAAAATCAAATGTTTGTGATTTTTGTGGGAGGGGCTTAATGTTGACAAACATGTTTTGCCGTCTATGGCCATGTTGGCAGACAGCAACGTCAACATCATTTCGAGTCAAGAATTTGTCGAGTGCACGTCGTTAAGTTTCAATAGCGAAACTGTGCAAATCGATCAATTTGTATGAAGAAAATCCATTCTTCACATAGTTCATCAATAATAAAATATGAGAAAAATATTTCATCACTCATTTTGAACAAAGCATATGAAAATTATCTACCGTACATAATCTGAGCAGACGTCCTCTCACCATGAAATTTTTGACAAAGTGATGTTGACGTTCAAGTTGACGATTCGGTTGTTAAGTCTGTAGCCTCAACCTCAACCAGGTTGACGACTTAGTTGACAACCAGGTTGGTCGTCTGTAGGCCGTTTTAGACACATTTCAAGTTTTTTTGGAAGCGAATCGAAAATTATTTGTTTGACGCGAAGCACGCGACGTATTTTCGAAATTCGCACGTGCTTCTCTTTTTCACAGATCTCAGAAACGATCTGATTAGCTTTTTGAAAATCCCCTGTGTTCAGTGTTGCACTCGAGCCAGAAAGTGGATTCAATCTTTCTCCACCATCATCATGTCAATATACGTTACGGTTCGTTCGCGAGATATGGTGTACGACGGAAACGACGTTAGTGGGCTTCAAGTAAAAAACAAGCTTCGTTAAAAAAAAAAATAAATATCTCGTGTCATTGAAAATACGATTCGATTAATGCTTCAAGGAAGTCTATGCGTCTTCTTCCTAGAGAATATAAAAAAATACCACGAACACTCACACATATACAGACTTCTTTCGAAAAAACATTTGAAATATAATATAAGGACCACTTAACATACCCATATGTTGAAAATTTCTATTTGCATTTTCAGAGTGATTACAAGAACTTTCCATTGACTGGGAAATTAATCAATCTCAACAAAACTAAAAAAGCCACTTTTGTCACATGACGCGACTTTTTGTGAGTTATCAGACATTCTTTTAATGTCGAAATTAATGAAGACAGATGTAAAAAAGTAGAAAAAAGCTTATACATATATGATAATCATATACAAACGAAAATATCATTTACAGTTTATGTTAATTATTAATTTTGGCGATGACACAAAACAGATTAAAATACGGAAAAATATTGATACCTAAACACTAAGTGACACATAATAAAACATAAATCGAATAATGTTGGCCAATTTAAATTTCCAATATATTCGCTTTGCAAGTAAATCAAACTTCGACAGGGCTAATAAAACAACCTTATCATCATTTGATCATTGGAAAATGAACACATGTTAACTAAAAATTATCTTCCTCATGTTTTTGAGGTAAGAAAACATGTCCGCAACAGTTTAATGACCCAATATGCATGAAAGCAAACCGTATTGAAAATCTAAGGACCTAAAAGCCCATAAATTTCACCTCTGAAACATTTTAAGCGAATTTTGATTTAGTTGATCTCCAAAACATATCACACTCACATTTTAAGTAAAGCCTAGGCGAAGAGGCGTTACTGAATAAAATTTCTTCGTTTAAGGAGGGAAGTACCTTTAGAGGCCGAAAAAAAGGTCTTTTTTGCAACTGATTTGTGGAGAAATGAAGACAGTTCTTATTAAATCAGTATGATATTTATTTTAGGCGATGTTTGAGGTTGAAAACAAACATATTCTACAAAAGTGAAAGTTGAAAATTAACAAATTTTTCAAGGATCTTGAAAGCCATGTCGTCGCTGACGTGGTAAATTGCGTAAGCAATGCTGGCTGCAATTTACATCTGAAATCAACAAACTAAACATTTTCTTACTTGAGAGGATTTTTTTTAGTAGATATACTAAAATATTTGCGAAATTCGAAAAATAGCCCTTCAAAACAGGCTCAAAAAAAACAAATTACGATTTTGACGAAAAATTTCGTTATAATTCCGGTCAAAAATAGTCCCCAAATAGTTTGTTTTTTTAATCTTTAGTCTATATAGAACAGTTTTTTATTCTCTTTAAAATAAATGCCAGATGATGAAAATCGATTCACTAGTTTTTAACTTCCCAGTATATGGGAAGTTCTTGTAATCGCCTCGAAAATCGAAATTGAAATTTTCAACATTTCTTTACGTTTTGAGGTCTTTAGAGTATATATAAAGTGTTTTTAGAAAGGGAGGTGTATGTGTGTGTGTGTGTGTGTGTACGTACGTACGTACGTTCGTGGACACTTTTTTCTACGAGCATAACTCACGTAAACAAAATCGTATCGACTTCGTTGAGGTGTCAATCGCAGCGTCTTTGCAACCTTAAGAGCTGATTAGTTTTTGAGATAGTTCGGTCGGGGGGGTTGTTGTTTTGCCCCTTTGAAGGTCATTTCTGTCATGCGTTATATCTCGCGAACGAAACAAACGATTTCATCGAACATTTATGTGATTCTATCAATTTTTTAAAAAATTTCTTGAAGCCGTTTTTTAATTTTTTTAAAAAAAGTGCAAAAAATTAGGTTTTTTTTAATAAACAATAAATTTTTAACCTGATTTACGGAAGATAGTATTCAATTTTTATAAAATTTATTTACTTCAAGCAATGCTTGTAAAAACAACATCAAAACTTTTTCTCATTATCATGTAAATATTAAATAAAAAATAAAAAATCATTAACAGGCATCATGATCTTCAAGGTCATTTCTGTCATGCGTTATATCTCACGAACCAAACATACGATTTACATTGTCAAGGTGTCAATCAACGCGTATTGAAATTTTCATGAATTCCTCGAATTTTGAAAAAAAATATCGTTGGAGTCGTTTTTAATTTAAGAAAAAAAAGTGCAAAAAATTAGGTTTTTTTAATAAACAATAATTTTTTAACCTGATTTACGGAAGACAGTATTTAATTTTTATAAAATTTAAATACTTCAAGCAATGTTTGAAAAAAAATCTTCAAAACTTTTTCCCATGAAAGCAAGAAACATTAAATAAAAAATAAAAAATCATTAACAGTCATCATGATCTTCAAGGTCATTTCTTCCATTCACTATATCTCACGAACCAGATAAAATATTTGCATTATTAGGGAGTCAATCGACGTGTTTTAACATGTTTTTGATTATTTTAACATTATAAAAATCCGTTTCAGCGGTTGTTTTAATTTAATAGAAGAAAGTGCAAAAACTTAGGGTTTTTTTCATCAAAAATATTTTTGAAACCTGATTTGCACAACACAGTAATAAATGTTTATAAAATTTATACATTCCTATCAGTTTTTGAAGAGAAACCAGCAAAACTTTTTCATGACTCTGAAAAAAATTCAATTAAAAATAAAAAAATCATTCAAAGTTACCATATGAAAAGGGTTCTTCCGAATGATATTACCTTATATCTTTTATTCTAAAGACTTTGTTGTTAAGTCAAAGTTTTAAATTGTTTGGAAAATTTGAGCAGATTTTGAATAGTTTTTGCAGTCTTTTAATTAAAAAAAGCGGCTTAAATTTTAAAAACCATCAAAATTTCAATCAAATTTGCATTTGTGGTAATCAATCATCATGACCCATCCACCAAAAGCCTTACGTAATTAGTGGATGCTCCCGTAGATGATATGATTAATATTAACTCATTCCTGTTACTGCTATGAATACCTCTTATTATTATAATTTAAAGTAGTACTATTTTCAAAATTATTATTGTGTTTAATATTTTTAATGTTTATCTAGATATTACTGGGAAGTTGACCGTGTGGACGTCAAGGGTCGCACTTCGCGGCTTATTTTTGGACTGTTCCGATCGCGATGAACTAATTAACAACTTCAAGAAGAAAATACATACATAATTAGAAGTTTTAGTAATCACGAGAATCAACTTCAACAAAGTGATCGATTATTTAAAATGTCGACTATGAATGATAAAGAGGCTACCATCGCTTCTGAAGAAAAGTTGCTCCTTTTAAGAGAGTTCCAATGGCATGTGCCATTTTGCATCAATTAAAATTAAACTTAAGTGACCATGAATCAATAAATAAATCAAGCCACGCGGTACGATCCTTGAGGTTCATACGAAATACTTTCTTGTGATATCAAAACATGCATGTTGAAAATTTAAAAAATTACACTGTTGTTATTGGATGAATTTTGTCACATTCAAAAGGCATTTTTGTTCGATTCCCCAATTCTTAAGAAATTATAAAGCACTTGTCTTAATTTGTTGATATTTAAAACAAATATTACAAACTACAATACGCTTTGTTCGATACCAAAACAACATCGGAAAAGTAAGCGGAATGACGAAATATTATTGGTACAATTATAAATTTTATTTGATAAAACTTTTAGTTGTTGATTTTCAAAAATTCTATACAGTAGCTGATTTTCAAAACGTTGATTGCCAGAAAAGAAGTTTGAATTTCCTTTTCATTGGAATAAATTAATAAGCTCGTTTCATTGAATTAGATAACAATTTAAAAAAAAATAAAAAGTTGCTTGCTACTTGCTTTTAAATTTGATTTACTCGTAACTTTGATTGTTTTTAATTCATAACTCATTTGACTTTATAAGTGTTTCATACTTGCATTTTGAAAAAAATAATTCTATTTCATAATTTGTAACTCTCGGAGATTCTGGAGTGGAGTGAGCACGAGGCAAAGCCGTCTAGTTGCAAAATAATTTTTTTTTTGGTGTTTGTCGTTGAAGTACAGAATATCAGTAATGTTGAACAAAACTTGTATTGTCTCGCGTAAGCGGTTTTTGTGATAGTGGTAACAAAAACCATCTAGAAAATACGACTTTGTTGGCTTTCTTGTGCTGGAAGGGTTAAATATTATGTGACAATTTTTATTCAACAACCCGGAAAAGATCACTTTCTTGTAGCGAAGACTGAACAGGACTTTTCGTCAAATTGAATAATCCAGAGAAAGTTTTGTGAAGGGTACAAGGCCTTTTCTACGTGATTTGTTATTTTCATACCGATTCTTGAAAGACAAAAGGTTGCTAACGAAAATCAATGCAGTTTTTACGACTGGACAGATTTTGTCGCGTAGTGGCCGCTTTGCATAGTTACTGAATGTGTATTTTTTCACGATTGTACATCAATCAGACTACTAATTGTTTCTAGGTTTGGAGTTGGTCTTAGAAAACCTTGAATATGCTGCCAATAATTGGTTTAATTGCATGTGAAGAATGAAAAGTATGACAAATGATGATGGAGGAAATAAATGAAATCGAACGAACACTAAAATATAAAACTACTAAAAATTACAATTTTTGTTTGATGAAAGCCTTTTGAAGCAAATCATCTTGCAAAATTGAACCATTCATAACGATGCAAATCGCACGTTCATACGTATGTACATAAACACCTAATACACAAATTCTAAGTATGCAAAAAATTACATACAAGTTCTAGTGGTCGATAGTGTGTAGAAAAAGAACCAGACTCTCTCGGAGCATGAACTATGCAATTTCCTCGGTTGCCCTCAAAGTAAATATTGTCGTCTACTCCCAACATGATCCAGTGAATGACCTAGGTGGCACCTTAAATTGCAAATTGTCCCCGATTTCACATATAAAAAAAGTCCATAATAAAGCTGTGCAGGTCATCCAGGCAATCTTATTAGTCTTCCGCTATTCTTCACATATTCAATCGCTGGCTCAACTTGCATAATAGCGTTGACACACTGACCCATCATCAGTACGAAAACCATCATCAGCACAAAAAACCCCATCATAATGACAGTGAGATAAGCACGAAAAAAGACCATACTTATCTCGATAAGTACGAAAAACTGCCATCTAAGTTTGGGTAGAATAATGAGAAACCATCTGCCGTGAATAGAATTTGACATTATTTATATCAGCTTCGAACCAAATCTGACGTGCCATCGCGGACAATTGACGTTTGTCATCAAAACGACACCAACGCCCGAATGATAATGACAGCACCAATGACGAAAACATGTGTGTCACCCCGTCATTTGCAGTTTCGTGCTGATGACGCTTTTCGTACTGATGATGGGTCAGTGTGTCAACGCTATTATGCAAATTTTACAGGAACTTCACCTTATATTCCTATTTCAAAGCTCTTAGATTTGATCAGTTTCTTGTCAATAAAGCTTCCTTAATAAACTTTCTGACCACGCCAACCTCCTAGTAAGAAGTGTACTAGATTTTCCCTCATATTATGATCCTTTAACATACAAATAAGTATTTCCACCATTTATCTATTTATTATACGATGCCCACACATACACACCAATCTATTAAGATCGGTTGCTGCTGCATAATATATCTCTTTCATGACTCCCAACTGGTACGGTAAACTTGACGATCTAGGAAGTTCTTATGACCCATCAATTTAGGACCTTATTTTCCCGAACGACAATCATCATATGTTTAAAACTTTACTCATCCTGACAACTGCGGTTCACTTGTCCTTTTGTATCATTTCTTAAAACATACCTACGAAGAAATTCTAGCTTACCCTTTTAGATTTTTAAATATGTCAGGATGAAATTGAAACATAAATTTTTAACAAAAAATTTCTCAGGTTAGGATCGGGACATAGTTTATTATAGGGTATGTGAAAAAACTAGGAAAACTTCAATTCCTGATTACAACAACAAAAAATTACAATTTAAAAAACCTTTCAAAGTCATTATGTAAAATGAGTACAAACGAATGATATAATCGTTTACATTTTATTATAAAGACATTCTTGTCATTTCAATCAAAGCTTATGAATATTTTCATAATTTGAGCAGATTTTCGATATTTTTCACAGTACCGGTTTCTATTTGAATGAAAGAGCTGCTTAAATTTAGAACAACCAAATTTATTTCAATCAGATTTGCATTTGTGGTAAACCACGCCTTGAATGGTAAAATAGGTGCAGTCAATACTTTGCAAACAAATTAAATAATTGAACTTTTTTTTGCAGTTTTGTTCTTTAATATTCGTATGATTTTAATTACTTCCTCCCACATCTTTTGTAATACTTTTTGTTTTTTTAGATGCAGTTAAACTGATTATTGACTGCATATTCAATGTTTTACAAAACCATTGATGTGAAATCGTGGAAAAGACAGATTCAGTGATTATGCCATAATTATGCAAATGTTGAACGATACTATTCAAAATGGCCATCACGCGACAAAATCATCTCAGTGGGCGTAATAACAAAAACTGCAATAATTTCGCTAGCGCTCCTTTGTACTTCAAACATTGATATGAAAATAACAAATAACGTAGAAAAGGCTTGGTAACCTGTCCCCCTCCGATTGATCCGCGTGAATATTTAATCAATCCTACAAAATCCGTAAGTAGTCAATGAACGCTCTCGTAGATGATATGATTAATATTAACTCATTCCAATTACTGTTATATGTATTATTTTTATAATTATTTTGGTGTTTAATATTTTTAATATTCATGAATTACTGGGAAGGACGTCGTGGTTTGTTTTGATTTTTATTAACTTCCCAGTATATGGGAAGTTCTTGTAATCGCCTCGAAAATCGAAATTGAAATTTTCAACATTTCTTTACGTTTTAAGGTCTATAGAGTATATTTTAAGTGTTTTTAGAAAGAAGTATGTATGTGTGTGTGTGTACGTACGTACGTGCGTTCGTGGACAGTTTTTTCTACGAGCATAACTCACGTAAACAAAGTCGTATCGACTTCGTTGAGGTGTCAATCGAAGTGTCTTCGCAATCTTAAGAGCTGATTAGTTTTTGGGACACTTCGGTCGGGGGGGTTTGCTGGTTTGCCCGTTTAAAGGTCATTTCTGTCATGCGTTTTATCTCCGGAACAACAAATACGATTTGCAAAGTTAAGGTGTCAATCGACGCGTATTAAAATTTGTGTGATTATATCAAGTTTTTTAATTTATTGAAAAAAAGTGCTAAAAATTAGGTTTTTTTCCATAAACAATAAGTTTTTAACCTGATTTGCAGCACGCAGTAATAAATGTATAAAAAATTTATGTACTCCTAACAGTTTTTGTAAGGAAATCAGCAAAACTTTTTTTCATGATTACGTAAAAAATGAAATTAAAAATAAAAAATCATTAAAAGTCATCATGATTTTCAAGGTCATTTTTATCATCCACTATATCTCACGAACCATATATGATGTTTGCATCATTGAGGTGTCATTCAACGTGCATTATTTTTTTCTATGTTTTCAACTTTATAAAAAGTCCTTTCCGCCGTTTTTCCATTTAATAAAAGAAAATGGGAAAATTA
This sequence comes from Oxycera nigricornis, assembly GCA_963942545.1. Classification (NCBI taxonomy): domain Eukaryota; kingdom Metazoa; phylum Arthropoda; class Insecta; order Diptera; family Stratiomyidae; genus Oxycera; species Oxycera nigricornis. Next base: position 47,001,314 of record OZ012663.1, read on the forward strand.
CAGTTTTTTTTCATAAAAATAAATTTTTAACCTGATTTGCATAGCTCAGTAATAAATGTTTATATAATTTATACATTCCTAATAGTTTTCGAAGAGAAACTAGCCAAATTATTTTGTATGATCCAAAAAAACCTAAAACACGGCTCGTGACAAAACACAAATTCAATGATTATGCCGAAGTCATGGCAATTTTGAACAAAATTATTTAAAATGGACAACTCGCGAGAAAACCTCTTCAGTGGGCGTAATAACAAAAATGCATTTGCTAGCGCTCTTTTGTCCTTCAAGCATCGATGTAAAAATAACAAATAACGTAAAAAAGGATTTATAGCCCGCCCCGCTCCGATTTATCCGCGTGAATAGTCAATCAAAACAATCCACCCCGCATCCAACAAAAGCATTACGTAATCAATGAACGCTACAGTAGATGATATGATTGATACTAGCTCATTTCAATTATGATTACGAGTACCTCTCATTATTATTATTTAAAGTAGTATTATTAACTTCCCAAGTTCTTGTAATCGCCTCGAAAATCTAAATTGAAATTTTCAACATTTCTTTACGTTTTGAGGTCTTTAGAGTATATATAAAGTGTTTTTAGAAGGGGAGATGTATGTGTGTGTGTGTGTGTGTACGTACGTACGTACGTTCGTGGACACTTTTTTCTACGAGCATAACTCACGTAAACAAAATCGTATCGACTTCGTTGAAGTGTCAATCGAAGCGTCTTTGCAACCTTAAGAGCTGATTAGTTTTTGAGATACTTCGGCCGGGGGGGGGGGGGGGTTGTTGTTTTGCCCCTTTGAAGGTCATTTCTGTCATGCGTTATATCTCGCGAACGAAACAAACGATTTCATCGAACATTTATGTGATTCTATCAAGTTTTTAAAAAATTTCTTGAAGCCGTTTTTTAATTTTTTAAAAAAAAGTGCAAAAAATTAGGTTTTTTTTAATAAACAATAAATTTTTAACCTGATTTACGGAAGATAGTATTCAATTTTTATAAAATTTATTTACTTCAAGCAATGCTTGTAAAAACAACATCAAAATTTTTTCTCATTATCATGTAAAAAATTAAATAAAAAATTAAAAATCATTAACAGGCATCATGATCTTCAAGGTCATTTCTGTCATGCGTTATATCTCGCGAACCAAACATACGATTTACATTGTCAAGAGGTCAATCAACGCGTATTGAAATTTTCATGAATTCCTCGAATTTTGAAAAAAAAGATCGTTGGAGTCGTTTTTTAATTTAAGAAAAAAAAGTGCAAAAAATTAGGTTTTTTTTAATAAACAATAATTTTTTAACCTGATTTACGGAAGACAGTATTTAATTTTTATAAAATTTAAATACTTCAAGCAATGTTTGAAAAAAAACATCAAAACTTTTTCGCATGAAAGCAAGAAACATTAAATAAAAAATAAAAAATCATTAACAGTCATCATGATCTTCAAGGTCATTTCTTCCATTCACTATATCTCACGAACCAGATAAAATATTTGCATTATTAGGGAGTCAATCGACGTGTTTTAACATGTTTTTGATTATTTTAACATTATAAAAATCCGTTTCAGCGGTTGTTTTAATTTAATAGAAGAAAGTGCAAAAACTTAGGGTTTTTTTCATCAAAAATATTTTTGAAACCTGATTTGCACAACACAGTAATAAATGTTTATAAAATTTATACATTCCTATCAGTTTTTGAAGAGAAACCAGCAAAACTTTTTCATGACTCTGAAAAAAATTCAATTAAAAATAAAAAAATCATTCAAAGTTACCATATGAAAAGGGTTCTTCCGAATGATATTACCTTATATCTTTTATTCTAAAGACTTTGTTGTTAAGTCAAAGTTTTAAAATGTTTGGAAAATTTGAGCAGATTTTTAATAGTTTTTGCAGTCTTTTAATTAAAAAAAGCGGCTTAAATTTTAAAAACCATCAAAATTCCAATACCTCTTATTATTATAATTTAAATTAGTACTATTTTCAACATTATTATTGTGTTTAATATTTTTAATGTTTATCTAGATATTACTGGGAAGTTGACCGTGTGGACCTCAAGGGTCGCACCTCGCGGCTTGTTTTTATTTTGATTACTTTTAGTATCTTTTTAAATTTTACTGGGAAGTTGACCGTGTGGACCTTAAGGATCACACTTCATGGCTTGTTTTATTATCACTTCCGCAATGTTAAAAAACATGGTTTCGAGAAAAGGCCGTTTAAAGTTTGTGGTCAAGAGAAAAAGAACTCGGTGCCAGGCATTTCCGGGATGCATATCTTCCACAATTTTGAGAATTGACTTTTGAAAATTTAACATGATATTCCTAGGCAATATATCTATCGATTAAAACAATTTAAAACAAGCCGCGAGGTGCGACCCTTGACCCCTTCCCAATAATATCTACAACATTAAACACCATAATAATTTTGAAAATACTACTACTTTAAGTAATAACAATGAGAGGTATTCATAGCAATAACAGGAATGAGTTAGTATGAATCATATCGTCTACGGTAGGGTCCATTGATTACGTAAGGTTTTTGGTCGATGAAGACAGATTGAATATTCACGTGGATCAATCGGTGGGGACCTTTTTGGTCTTGAAAAATTTTGTATATGCAGTCAAAAATATGTTCAATTGCATGTAAAAAGTAAAATGTATTACAAATGATGATGGTTATTGATATCTTACGATAACTATAGAATGAATCTACAAAAAACTACAATTTTTTATTCGATGAGAGCTTTTCAAAGCAAATGATCTTGAAAGTATTAACTATAAAACATTTTGCCATTCAAAGCGTTGATTACCACGAATACAAATTTGATTGAATTTTGATGGTTTTTAAAATTTAAGCAGTTTTTTTAATTGAAAACCTGTAAAACCTATTAAAAATCTGCTAAAATTATGCAGATATTTTAAAACTTTGATTGAATTTACAACAATTAATTTGGAATAAAAGATATAAAGTAATATCGTTCGTATGAACCCTCTTTACATGGTAACTTTGAATGATTTTTTATTTTTAATTTAGTTTTTTTCATAATCATAGACGAAAATTTTGCTGGTTTCTCTTCAAAAACTGATGAAAATGTAGAAAATTTTATAAACTGGTATCACTTTGCTGTGTAAATCAGTTAAAAAAATATTTTTTATGAAAAAACCCATAATTTTTCGCATTCTCTTCTATTAAATTAAAAAACGGCTGAAAAAAATTTTTGTGATGTTAAAAACTTCACAAAGTGTTAATATACGTCAAAATGTTAATATACGTCAACTGACACCATAATGATGCAAATATTATATCTGGTTCGTGAGATATAGTGATCGAAAAAAATGACCTTTGAAAATCATGATGACTTTTAATGATTTTTAATTTTTAATTTTATTTTTTACCTAATCATGAGAAAAAGTTTTGATGTTGTTTCTGTAAACATTGTTTGGAGTATATAAATTTTATAAATATTGATTACTGCGACTTGAAATAAAGTTAAAAATTTATTGTTTATGGAAAAAACATATTTTTTTGCACTTTTTTTCAAAAAATTAAAAAACACCTCCAACGATTTTTTTAAAAATTGACAGAATCACGAAAATGTTAATACGCGTCGATTAATAACTTGATGAAGCAAATCGTACGTTTGGTTCGCGAGATATAGTTTATGACAGGTTTGACCTTCAAGGGGTGAAAACAGCAAACCCCCGAACCGAAGTATCCCAAAAACTAATCAGCTCTTAAGATTGCAAATACGCTTCGATTGACACCTTAACAAAGTCTATACGACTTTGTCCACGTGAGTTATGCTCGTAGAAAAAATGTCCGCGAACGCACGTACGTACGTACGTACACACACACACACACACACATACATACATCTTTCTAAAAACACTGAAAATATAGTCGTTAGACCTCAAAACGTGAAGATATGTTTAAAATTTCAATTTCGATTTTCGAGGCGATTACAAGAACTTCCCATATACTGGGAAGTTAAAAAATCGATTTTAAAAAGCGTCTAAAGGTACTTTTTCCCTTAAAAATTTGAACAGCTGCTTGTTTAGATATGTTCTTGACAAAAGTCTCATTCATTTCTTTTCTTATAGGCCATGTTCTTTGCTTATCATATATTTTTTTTGCTTCCCAACATACCTTCACGGTTTAAGGTCTTAAGAGTACATTTAAAGCGTTTTTGAAATAGGTGTGTAGATACGTACGGTCGTGAATAGTTTTTTCTACCAGCATAACTCACTAAAATAAAGTTGTATCGCCTTTGGGTATATCGATGCGTATTGGCAATCTCACGAGCTAATTTGATTTTGAGAAACTTCGGTCGGGTAGTTTTCTTGCTTTGACGTCTCCAAGGTCATGTTATACACCATATCTCGCGAACCAAACGTTGACTTTGCGTCGCTTAGGTGTAAGTCAAAGCGTATTAGTCTCGATCGATCGTGTAAAATTTTCAACATATTTAGTGTGGCCGCTTTTTGAACTTTATAAAAAAGGACAACACTTACGGTTTATTCCAGCAAAAGTTTTCCCTCTTATTAACACCTACAGCAGGCGGTGTTTGTAATTCAGTATCAGGTTTCCTCATGATTATAAAAAAATCCAATTAAATATAATAAACCATTAATAGTCACTATGAATAAAGGGTTGGTACGAATAAAATTACCAAAAAGAAAGTTTAATTGACACCGTTAAGCTACGTGCTGAATTTAAAAATTAATAATTCTTCGTTTTCTCGGTGTTTTTGCGCCATTTCAATAATTTATTTTAAGTAAAACTTTTCCAAACGCAAATATTTTATATTATAATAACATATATATATTTCAAGGGTGAGAGTTCCCTCTTCTTCAGTAAGTAAAATAGCACTGAAGAAGAGGGAACTCTCACCCTTGAAATATATATATGTTATTATAATATAAAATATTTGCGTTTGGAAAAGTTTTACTTAAAATAAATTAATTAATAATTATTAGAAAATATCAACAAAGCTATAATGCTTTAACCGCAACAAGCCCGTGAAATTTGAATGAAAGTCTTATTCGTACAGACGTGGTGCAGACGTGGTGCGGATGTCCTACTGAAAAATGCAATTTTATTAACAAAGTACAGATCCGCTGTAGGTGTGCCGCGGGCAACCTTTTTTTTTGCAGGAATGAAAATGTTGGCTGTCGAGGAGTTTTCGAATTCACATGGTGAATCTCATAAACGGAGTGAATGGTTAATTCATCAGAAATGATTTTCAATTTTGCAATAATTTTCCGGGAATGTTTGATATGATGCAGTGAACTAAGAGAAAAAGCTTGTAAGTAGAAATCACCAAGTTTAGTTCACTGATAGTCTCAGTGTTCAGCACAAAATAATACATTATGTGACTTCAAGCACTAATTGATATCAATGAAAAGAATTTTTTTAAGTGCTTTAAAATGGAGAAAATATTTACCCAGAAAATATGAAGTAGAACTCCTCAATAAGCTGTTTATGCATTGCATCAAAATTCAGTTTTGTTTTCCACTTTAACTCCAAATTTAACATAAAATTGAATCCCAAATTAACGTTTAATCGATAATTAGAACACAACATCCAACGTTATTTCCCAAGAAACATCCAATATAATCTAATGTGCCTTTGAAACATATTCGCGCACATCCCGTCAACGTCGGAGAATCACAAAATGGGATCTGGAGGACTAAGCCAAAGGGTCCTCACAAAACTGATTTCATCTTATGACACTCTTGAGAAAGAAACAATTCCATGAAACCACAAATACGGTAATATAAAAGCACGCTGACTAAGCGCTTCCTTTAAGCCCAGATATTTCCGCTACCATTTTATCTGCTTATACAGACAAAGAGATGCCAATAAAATCCTTACGGAACGCATAAATGAAAGAATATACTCTCGAGTAAACAGATGACGCGAGGATACGCAAAAGCATTTTATTTCTCCATTAAGGATAACGAGCACCATCTACTCGGGGCTGGTATCGTTCCGATTCCAAGGAAGCACGGCAACTTGTTGAGCTTGAAGGGGAGCTACGCATGTGCGGAAAAATGTCCTGCAACAACCTCTCACCTCATTCCGTTTCGTATCTTGTTTCCGTGAACTTTCACTTCGCCATGCATACTACCTCATTGCTTTCACTCACCCCAAAAGTATGCCCATCCCATAACACATTGTTTTGCCTTCCCAATTGCTCTCAGAGACTGATATATCAACAGTTGCTCCAAGGCTTGTGTTTCAGTTACCGACAGGACACCAGATAGCTCCGACCCGTCCTGCTTGCTGCCATTGCAGTGACATAGTTGGCACCAAGCGGCATAGTGGGTGGCAGTTATCGGTTGCCCTGTCTGGCATGAAAATTACGGACAGTCTCAAGGGGGACGTCACCATTGGAAATAATCTCCAGGTGAGCTATTCCTGATATCGACTGTCCTGTTAACCTGATGTATGAGATTTTTTCCAACATTCAGGACACGTCGAGGTAGTGCTCTTGATACAAGATATAATGGGGCATATAGCCAAATCACTGACTTGGCTTTGCCTTAAAAAAATCAACCATGTCACACATTTATCACTTTTGACAATGATGTAATTGTATATAATCCATTGACGTAAATTATTATTGCATAATATTTTATTATAGTTTCATCAATACATTTTTAACAGTTCCACTTTGATACAAATCTGACAAGTGGATTTGTAACTTGCCTAGCCATTTTCTGCAGTGTGTAAAAATCGTCCTTACAAAGTGGCAAATTTCCATAATTTAACAAATTTTTAAAAAACCTAAGGTTTTTCTAAACTTGAAGCTAAGTTCCGAATGTAAGCTTCTAACAGCTGCATTTAACCTTTAAAGAAGCCTGCAAAGCGTTTTCAATCTATAAGTTTCTCATTTTAAATAAAAATAGATATACTTCACTAATTTAGTCCCCGAAGATAAAAAAAAGAAGTTCTGGTGAAATGTGATATTCACATTGAGCACATTTTAGATGTAGGCAGATCCCTCCATAGTCAAGACAAATGTCAGTCCTCCTTAAAGAATTGTTACTGTGAACTATAAAATTGTGGCCAAAACTTGTAGAAATGAATGATATTTGATAATGAAATATTTGCTTAATGCGAAATTTTTTTCGATTATCAATTTTCAATCTTTCCTAAATTTTTTTCCAATTTTATTTGACAAATGGAGCCACATTCGCTACATTTTTACTTTTCTTTTTTCGATATTGAAGTGGTTAGTATTTGCGATGTTTCTATTTAAAAGTAAAAATAGAATCATCAATGTGTAAACATCATATTTAAATATTTACAATTTAAAAACTTTCTACATTCAGTAAGGAAGTAAACAGTCCATTTTGAGGCCTGTAAAGACAAAATTTGTCAAGAATTTTCAAATAAAATTAGGATAGTGTAAATAAAATCTTTATAAAATCAAACACTTGATTTTTTGACTAACAAATTCTTAATAATACGACGCGTTTCGATCCTTAGATCATCTTCTGGTTACATACAGTATACAAAGGGAAGGGTCATTTCATTCAGCAGGCTTTCCTTTCTCTTTGTGGCTCGCCTAATCTCAAAGCATTCTAGGTAGTCCAACTTTTTACCCTTGCTTATTTTATGGAGGAAATTAAAATTGTTAATACAAAATGTATGACCTGTATCTAAAATGTGTTGGGCTATCCCAGAATTTGGATTTACCTCGCTGGTTGCTTTGATGTGTGTATCTAATTTTAAAGCTTTTTCCTGTTTGTTCTATATAAGTTGCAATCGCAATTATCACAGGATGCACGAAACACTCCTGAATGGAGAACGGGATCATTTTTGCTTTTGTCGCTAAAAGTATTTTTTTTAAATTAATTCTAGTCGAATACATGAAAGATACATCAGTGTTGTGTTTTAAATATCCGGACAATTTATTATTGATTGACTTGAATTTCTCCATGATTGAACATTACCATTTTTTTGATTTGGATATATTTCTTTAATAATTATCAACTTGTGTTTTTTTGTTTATTAGGCCTAAAATGAGTTGCCTCGGTTATCCAATATTTATGGCTATATTCAATGGTATAAAGTTCATTTTTCAAGTTTTCTTTAGACAGTGGAATATTTAGAGCACGATTTATCATGGAATGAAAAGAAGCTAGCTTAATATTTAATGAATGGAACGAGTTATAAGGAATGAGCGCATATGCATAAGTATTCTTCCTGTAAATATTCAATTCTAATTTTTATATTTGACGAGTAATGGTAAGATCTAAATGGTTAATAGTGCGGTCTATTTCTTTTTCCATAGTAGATATGATGCTATTACTGAGGCTATGTAAAAAAGGTTAAAATTTTTTTTTGATATTTTTACTATTCTTTTCTATTAAAACGCTATATTTTTTAATTTTTTCCATATATATATTTCGGGAGTAAGTTGCTCCCTTCTTCAGTGGTGATTATTTTCTAAGAATACAAGGCCCTTGTTTGGAATTTTATAATGTTAACATTAAGTTTCTACCTGGTTCTAATTATATCTCCTTTTATAAAATTATCCCTAGTATGTTTGCTTATACTAATCCCTTATGCCTATAATTAAGTGTAAACTTTATTTAATTAAATCTAATAGATTGAAGTGACCATTTCCGATGTCTTCGTTGAGCCTCGTTTCTGCTGGCTGCCTCATAATCCACAATGTTTCTGGGGTATCTAGCTTCCTTATGCTCCTTGTCTCCTTCACGACTGTCACATCTGCCCATTCTATATCGTGCCTTTCGCAAATCTGTTTGGCTACCGATGACTTTAGCTTACTCGTATCTCCTCGTCTCCTTGCTGCCTGTGCTTCTTTAGTGTGCTCTTCGAATCTGATCTCAACCGTTCGTCTCGTTTGTCCTATGTATACCTTTTCACAAGATTTGCATTTAATTTTGTAGATACCGCTCTTCTCTTCTATTTTCTTCTTGGCTTTATCATTTTTCAAAATTGTTTTTAGCTGGAACTGCACGCTGCTTGGGACCAGCTGCATGTTGACTTCCTTTAATATTCTGCTGAGATCTCCAGTCAGGTTCGAATTTGTAACGGTTGCTCTTTGTTGTTCGCTCTGTTGTTGCCTTCTCGTTTGGTAGTATAGTGTCGTGAAGCTATCTCGTTTTTTCCTAATCTCGATTTTCTTTTTCATATTTAGAACCATCTGTTCCTCATAGCCATTTTTTCTTGCGGTGTCCAAAATATATTTCTCCTCTTTTTTCCGGTTTCCTTCACTCATAGGTACAGACAGCATCCTGTGTATCCACGCTCGGAACAATGATACTTTTTGCGAGTATGCATGGTTTGATGTGTTCGGTACTGTCCTCTGGGTGCTCGTCGGTTTTCGATAGATATCCATTTCCAGGTTGCCATTAATTCTCTTTATCTTTAAGTCTAAGAATGGGAGCTCGTTATTAAATTCTTTTTCAATTGTGAATTCTATGTGTTTGGGGATCGTGTTTAATTTAGCCAGCAGGTTTTCTGCTTCTTGCTTTTTAACTATAGCGAAAATATCGTCCACGTATCTGAGCCAGACTTTTGGTATTATTCCTTGTTTCACCATATTTTCTTCTATCCATCCCATAAATATTTCGCTTAAACGAGAAGGCAACAACAGAGCGAACAACAAAGAGCAACCGTTACAAATTCGAACCTGACTGGAGATCTCAGCAGAATATTAAAGGAAGTCAACATGCAGCTGGTCCCAAGCAGCGTGCAGTTCCAGCTAAAAACAATTTTGAAAAATGTTAAAGACAAGAAGAAAATGGAAGAGAAGAGCGGTATTCACAAAATTAAATGCAAATCTTGTGAAAAGGTATACATAGGACAAACGAGACGAACGGTTGAGATCAGATTCGAAGAGCACACTAAAGAAGCACAGGCAGCAAGGAGACGAGGAGATACGAGTAAGCTAAAGTCATCGGTAGCCAAACATGGCGAATGGGCAGATGTGACAGCCGTGAAGGAGACAAGGAGCATAAGGAAGCTAGATACCCCAGAAACATTGTGGATTATGAGGCAGCCAGCAGAAACGAGGCTCAACGAAGACATCGGAAATGGTCACTTCAATCTTTTAGATTTAATTAAATAAAGTTTACACTTAATTATAGGCATAAGGGATTAGTATAAGCAAACATACTAGGGATAATTTTATAAAAGGAGATATAATTAGAACCAGGTAGAAACTTAATGTTAACATTATAAAATTCCAAACAAGGGCCTTGTATTCTTAGAAAATAATCACCACTGAAGAAGGGAGCAACTTACTCCCGAAATATATATATGGAAAAAATAAAAAATATAGCGTTTTAATGGAAATGAATAGTAAAAATATCAAACAATCGTTCGAAGCGCGAAACATAGGAGAAAATTCAGAATGTTAAAAATTTATTTAACTGACTATCTGTACTATCCCAAAAGTAAATTATGTCATCGACATATCTGTACCAGAATAATATATTTTTAGAATGGGAATTAACTGAACTCAAAATAATTTTCTCTAAAAAATTCATACATAAATCTGCTAGAAGTGGAGGTAGTGGTGATCCCATTGGTAAACCGTCTTCAACGAGAAGTATTGATCCTCATATGTAAAATAATTCTTATTCTTACAAATTTTGTACAGATTGAGTAGTTCATCTGCTTTTGCCGTAGTTTTAATTTTTTCAAAGATAAGATCTTTCACTTCTAGGTCAAGTTCCTTAATGGAGGAAAATAAACTTACTTTGTCAAAAGAAACTAAGCTAGAATTTAGAATAATTACGGGAGAAATGAACCAATGGATTCAATCGTTTTCGCCGAATTGCGAAAAAGTGTGAGTTGCGAGTATTGCCACTATTTTCGTTGAATTTCAGAAGTCAATTTAGTTGTCAGTAAATTAAGTGGAGTCATATGCTATAATAATTCCCAAAATTTTCACTTAAAGAGCTTATAAATAGGTCAATGTTTTGACATACTTTGAGATTATTGCATTGAGCGTGTGTTATTTTAAAATTGTCGTCTAACAACATACTTCAACAGAGACAATAGGAACTAAAAAAACATTTCAAATGTTATTTTTGCATTGACCCTTTCAAGCAAATATTGAATGAGCCATTTTTTCTGGTGATTTACGAGTGATAAACTATGGTGAAACAGTTCTTTTTTTCTTCTCCAATTATCTTCATAGGTATTTGATTTTTCAATTGCAGTCTTGAAAGATTTGAATGATATGAAAGCTTTCTTGAAAAACGAATTTTGAATACTTTCAAGTTGAATAATTGCTTTCCCTTGTGAATTTAGCTGGAATTTCATAAAAAAGCTTATTGTGCATTTCATGTGTGTTTGATGATCTTAAAGAAGAAGAAAAACTTATATATTTCCATGTATTGATTTCCTCAATTTTGTTTAATCCGTCACACCTAAAAATGATGGTCGTTGGTATCACTCTTGCAGTGAGCAGAACCATTTATGTTTTTTTTTCTTCATTCAAATAGTTGACCATTTGCTCACCAAGAAATATTTATTTGTGTTAAACTAGTAACATTCCGTGAATAATACAATACTTTATAATTACTTTGCGTAAAAAATTAATGTGAAAAATAACATATATGTATTTTTTTTATCTAGCTGCTGTTTAAAAACTGTTGTTACGCCCAACAGAAAGCATTCGCGGAAAACAAAGCGTCCGGAATCAAGCGGTTTCCACGCCTCATTTTGTTCTTTCAATTAAACAAACATTTATTTGCAGAATGAACCGTTGAACCAACTTTTTGATCGTTCCGAACCGAACATAAGCTTTGTTTTCTACACATTTTAGTATTTTAAGAGAATCACAATATTGCGTTTCGAAAAGAAAAAAGACTCATGACAAATTTTAAACTCAATAGTTGCAAACCACCACTGCGAAAATTCACCAAGCATTTTGTAACGCAGGCAATTTTTCCTCTAATGTTGAAGTGATCTAACAGTGTAACTGTTTATAATCAATTTTCTGAGGTCAAAAGTTTCACCTTTTGGCCACCAGTTTGTATATAAAATGAAAATGTGATTCCTTAATATCTCAGTCACCATACCTTTCATGAAAAAGTTTGGTGTGGCAATGTTTAAGAAAATGTGCTTATTTTCACGAATATGTAATGTATGTAATGTAATAAAGTTTTGAAATCAAAATTACAAGAAAACGGGAGGATATTTTCACGGGCATCAAAACTTATTTGATTTCCCTTATGTCGCGAAAAGCATTCAATATTCAAAACAAGATTGTTGTGTCATGAGTTGTTTAAAGTACTGCATTTTGTGGCAGTACAAGTATATTAGTGGGAAGTATTCTGCTTAGAAACGGGAGAAATCACATGAAAAATGCATTTGTAAGTAATATGACCGTCTGGCTCTTTTTAGAACGCAATTATCACAGGCAATAAACGTGGATTGCAACAAACAAAACTATAAACAACTTGTGAGGAAATACTTTCCGTTGTTAACCCAAGCAGTGGATCTCGAGCTACAAAAGGATTTTCATTTCATACTTTCAAATCTAGACTAATCATCAAATTGTGACCGGGCAGACCAATGATAAACAAAAATTAAAGATGCTTCCTTTAAAAATTTAACGTAGCTATCATTCATTAAATCAATGAAGTCTCAGCAATTTTATGACCTAGTGGACCATTCTAATATCATAAACACAAACTTATTCTCTAAATCCATGGATTATTCAGTGTCGTCCAATCTGACTAGGAAAGGATTTGGCAGATTTGGTGAACACCTCAACAAATCCGACACAACTTTTTTTACATGAGCTCTGTTCTTAAATAAACTGTCCACAAAAGTACGTACGTACAGTTGCGGATACATACCTGTAGCTTTAGGAAAAACCCAATTCATCAATAAATATTTAGATAAAACTGATTCGCGTTAGATTAGTTTTTACCGGATATAACGGCAAGTATGAGAGGAAAAGTGTTAGTCGATGCTGCCTCTGTAAGGACAACAAGGCAACAAAGTCCTGGAAATCCAAGACTAGAAGCGGTCACCCAATTATAAATACTTTCTTCTACTTTAAATAGGATAGAATACAAATTTTTTATGATCAGTTTGTGAAAGGCACTTGCATTCATCGCAGTTTCAACTTGATTTTGAAATTTGAAAATTGTATTTATTTTAAAAATCGATGGGAAAAACAAGGAGTTGCACTCCTCCAGCTAGACAAAAGATTGTAAGATTGAGAGAAATAGGCTAGCCATATCGAAAAATTGTCAGTCGCCTAGGGAATGTCATAAAAGTGATTTATGGAGCACGAAAAAATGTGTAAAGTGTAAAGTCACAAGACTGTCCAAGATATTCTTTGGGCTAAAAGAACCCGAAAGACAACTCGTAATATCAATAGACAAATTGTAAGCACATCAAAACGGAGCCCAAAAATTTCAACTGGTGAAATTTATCATCGACTTATCAGAAAAAATAGCAATATTCTGATGAGAATAGTCAGAAGACGGCTCGTGCGAGCCAAACTACATGACAAGATAGTCAGAAACAAGCCCCGGTAACGGAAACCAATGGAAAGAAAAGAATGAATGTTGCACGGCAACATTAAATCTAAAAATTTTGCGGAAATTCATCTTCTGGAGAGAACAAAAATCAAACGCATTGGCTTTAATGGCAGGAGATATGTAAGACGACCAAGAATTAAAGAATTCAAATATCGGGACACTTTGGCTGTTGTTAAGCAAGGAGGTGGCTCTATCAATGTTTAGGGATGTTTGCCGTGGTTTAGGGTTGGACCAATACATAGAAGAAATTTTAACGTAGGAAAAGTAGACAACGACAACGTAGAAAATATCATGTTACCATGGGCTGCGGAGAAGCTTCCTATTATATGGAAAGCACGATGATGATCCCAAACATAAAGCTTGACATACAAGGAATAAAGCGTCGCTGTTGTGGACTGGCCATCAACGAGTCTGCACGTAAATCGAATCAAGCACTTTGGGAGATATAAAACAAGCCATCAAAGTAAGAAATTTCACAAACAATGGGAATTCTCGCACTTGAAGAGGTGCAGGAGGTTTATAACGACAATGTCGAATCGCCTACAAGAGGTTGAGAAGCAAAAGGATTTTCTGACACGTCACTGATATATTTTTATAATATATAGTTTTTGTTAGCTAAAATATTTAAATTATGTTTATTTGCCAAGACTTTATTGCTTTATTAACTTCCCAGTATATGGGAAGTTCTTGTAATCGCCTCGAAAATCGAAATTGAAATTTTCAACATTTCTTTACGTTTTAAGGTCTAGAGAGTTTTCTTTTAATTTCGTAAGATTTTTGGTGAATGTGAGTTGAATTAAATACATACGTGAAGCAATCAGAGAAGGGGCGGTTACAAAACCTCGTTTTTGCAAGTTTCTATTTTTAAATCGATGTTTGAAAGGCTTGATGGTACTTTTGACAAATTTGAAAATGAAATGTTATTGATTGCAATTTTTTCGCCGACTGAAGAGATTTTGTCGCAAAATAGTCAAATGTGGGTGCTCAGTCTAAAATTTCTATAATTGCTGCAAAGATCTTGTATTTGTTTTATTTCGCCATGTGACAATAGTGAGATTCGTTTGCAGTTGATCAAAATAACATGTAGTATGCAGTGAAATTTTGATGTCAGATTGTATTTAAAACATTTGGATCTAACGTTTTAAAAAGAAAAAGTAACTTTATTCTTACTTCAATGAATAAACTCAAAAATTTGACACATGATACTTATGTACGTAAATAACGAAGGCTCCATCACTATAAATATTCATTATTTAATATTTTTATTTGAATATTTTTCACAAGTATGTAAACAACTTTGATATTTTATATACTGACAGCTTTTTAAGTATCAAATTTTTTAAAAAATTGATTGCAGAAATGCAAATCACTTTGAAAAATTGTACTAGAAAAAATGCTAATTTCTTTTTTTGACAATAAAAAAACACCTTACTGATTTTTTTGCAAATTGTACATTATAATTCGAATAATAATACAAATTGGTCGATAGCGCGAATGCTTTAGTATAGGGAGAAAAAGCAGGTGACATTATTCGTTTTATTTAGCTAATACGCTTCGATTTACACCTTGTTAACGTAAATTCAACGTTTGGTCTGCGAGCTATAGTGCATGACCGAAATGACCTTGAAAAGGTTCAAGCAAATAGTCTGCAAACAGAATTGTAACAAAATCTTATGGGCTTGTGGACATTGCATATAAGCTTCGATTCACCCACGAAGGAAGTCAATACGATTTTTATTTTGAGAAAATCATTCAGACGGGTACGCGTGTACATACATACACACTCACACTTATACAGAAGTCTTTCCAAAAATGCTTTAAATGTACTCGAAAAATCTTAAAAATATGTTGAAAGTTTCAATTAGAATTTTCAGGGTGAAGACAAGAACTTTTCCTCTCCTCTTCCTGGTCGATCAAAAAGGATACCGTACATGCCACATTTGTTGTTTTCTCATCTTAGTTAAAATCCCACTTTTATAACGTGTTCCTCTTAATTTTTTTGGGAAATACATATTTTTAAACATGATCTAGTACGCTTTTAGTTACAGTTAGGGTAGTCTTAAATGATATTGTTTTCAGGCAGACGCCGAAAAAGAGAAGGATGAAAGTAAACAATATAACCAATGTCTGCCATTAATTAAGTATGGAAGCCTGGGAAAGATGGAGCAAAAGTAACGTAAGCAAGATCGTTATAATTGCATATTGTAAATAAATATTTGTCACGCAGAAACTCTATAACACATCGTCCACGAAGCTCAAATTACGGCATTGAATTGAATACAAACGAAGAAACTTATCTAGACTCATTCATCGCAGCATTCAAATCATGTCTTGAATACTGAGGAACGAAGTGAGTAGGGGGCGAAGCCCACTAGTTATATATAAAAATTATTTATTCCATCGTCATCGTCATAATTAAAATTTTTCATAAACAGCAAAAAATCACCTCTGCCACTTAAATAGAATTGCATAAAACTATAATATTGCAAATGTGTCTACATTAAATCAATTCATCATGCCTATTCTTCAGCCTTAGGCCAAAATCCATTTCTTTTCAATTTTTTTTCTAGATTTTCTTGAAGTATGAGTAATTTTTTAGCCTTTTATGACTCTGTGCAACTTTAATGCTGATCAAAATGTCAAAGTCATCACAAACACACACACACACACACACACTAATATGTAGAATGTGTGTAAATGCTGTTGAGTTACATAAAATTAGTTCGTGTATATGTAAGTCAAAGTCAAAAAGACGACGAAATAGAAGCACTAAAATCTTCAAATCTGTAAGCCATAGCACACATACAAAAAGAAATAAAAAAAGCCGCGAGGTGCGACCCTTGAGGTCCACACGGTACTTCTCAGTAATATCTACATAAACATCAACAACATTACAACAATGAGAGGTATTCATAGCAGTAACAGGAATGAGTTAATATGAATCATATCGTCTACGGGAGGGTCAATTTATTACGTAAGGTTTTTGGTCGATGAGGACAGATTGAATATTCACGCGGATCAAGCGGTGGGGGCCTTTTTGGTGTTGAAAATTTTTGTTGGTTTTCAAAATTTAAGCATTTTTCTAATTAAAAGACTATAAAAACTATTAAAAATCTGCTCAAATTATACAAATATTTTAAAACTTTGATTGAATTTACAACAATTTTTTTAGAATAAAAGATATAAAGTAAAAGCATTCGTATGAACCCTCTTTAAACGGTAACTTTTAATGTTTTTTTTCTATTTTTCATTCAGTTGTTTTTCATAATCACGGAAGATAATTTTGCCGGTTTCTCTTCAAAAACTGATAAGATTGTATAAATTTTATAAATATTTTTTTATGAAAACAACTATAATTTTTTGCATTTTCTTCTATTAAATTAAAAAAAGGCTGAAACGAAGTTTTATAATGTTAAAAACTTCACAAAGATGTCAATACACGTCAACTGACACCTTAATGATGCAAATATTATATCTGGTTCGTGAGATATAGTTAATGATAAAAATGACCTTAAAAATCATGATGACTTTTATTGATTTTTTATGTTTAATTTAATTTTTTACGTAATCATGCGAAAAAGTTTTGATTGTGTTTCTACAAACATTGTTTGGAGTATGCAAATTTTATAAACATTGTCTACTACATTTCGCAAATCAGGTTAAAAATTTATTGTTTATGAAAAACCCTAATTTTTGGCACTTTTTTTCTTAAATTAAAAAACGGCTGCAACCATTTTTTTAAAAATGCGTCAGATTTACAAAAATATTAATACGCGTTCATTGACACCTAAATATTGCAAATCCTATGTTTGGCTCGCGAGATATAACGCATGACAGAAATGACCTTGAAGATTATGATGACTGTTAATGATTTTTTATTTTTTATTTGATTTTTTCTGTAGTCATTAGAAAAAATTTTGATGACATTTTTAAAAAAAATGTTTGGAGTATATGAATTATATAAATATTGATTACTTGGACTTGACAATAAAGTTAAAAATTTATTGTTTTTGAAAAAAATCACAATTTTTTGCACTTTTTTTAAAAAATTAAAAAACGGCTCCAACGATTTTTTTAAAAAATTTGACAGATTATTTCAAATGTAAATACGCGTTGATTGACAGCTTAATCATGCAAATCGTATGTTGGCTTCGCGAGATATGTATAACGCACGACAGAAATGACCTTGGAAATCATTATGACTGTTAATGATTTTTTATTTTTTATATAATTTTTTACGTAATCATGAGAAAAAGTTTTGATGTTGTTTTTACAAGGATTGCTTGAAATGTATAAATTCTAGAAAAATTGAATACTGTATTTCGTAAATCAGGTTAAAAATTTATAGTTTATAAAAAAACACTAATTTTTTGCACTTTTTTTTCTTAAATTAAAAAACGGCTCCAACAATTTTTTTTTTAAAATTTGATAGATTCACACAAATGCTAATACGCGTCGATTTACACCTTAAAAATGCAAATCGTATGTTTGGTTCGCAAGATATAACGCATGACAGAAATGACCTTCAAAGGGTCAAAACAGCAAACCCCCCGACCGAAGTATTCCAAAAACTAATCAGCTCTTAAGATTGCCAAGACGCTTCGATTGACACCTCAACGAAGTTGATACGACTTTGTTTACGTGAGTTATGCTCGTAGAAAAAAGTGTCCACGAACGTACAGACGTACGTACGTACGTACACACACACACACATACATCTCCCTTTCTGAAAGCAATTTATATATACTCTATAGACCTCAAAACGTAAAGAAATGTTGAAAATTTCAATTTCGATTTTCGAGGCGATTACAAGAACTTCCCATATACTGGGAAGTTAATAAACTAACAAAACTTCACGCAAACTTCAATGCTTGACTGCGTTAGCAATATTTCAATTGAAGGAAACGGAGCGAAGAGTAGAAGAAGCATAATTATGTTCAATTTATTATAATATATAATAAAGGAAGTGGTCATATTTATTAATGCAATAATATTTTGGAAAATAGGAAATGTTAATTTGAGTTTCAAAAATGAACGATTTAATCAGAAATTTTTATGTCTGTTTCTTTTTTTATAACGTTGTAGAATAATAAATATATATTAAATAAACGATGAAATGCTTTAGTAAAGTTTTTTGTTATTGCGTATTTGCAATTGTTATTATGAAAAATGCGGCAACGTAGATGCTTGTGCCTTGTAAATTTATTATCTGTGCAGCATTTTTAATACACTATTTCAATGGCAGACACGATGATATTATACAAAACAGCTATTTTTGCAATATTGAAATTCTTTTCCTTAAGAATTACCACATTCCATTTCTATTTTTTTCTAATTTGCATAGTTGCGAACTTTATTTCATAACACGATCAACGGCGATAAAATAATACATCGACAATGTCACCACTTCCCTAACTATAACGAGCTGTTAAGTTTCCTCTGGTTTGGTTCTTATAAAATATTTTTTTCCTTGAGTATGATAATAATAAATATTGTTTTAATGATACCGGCTTTTTGGCCAGGGATGTATATATCTTAATATAGTACTTAATACAAACTGTTTCTAAATTTCAAAGTAAACTTTGTATGTATGTGATACATTACAAAACATGACAAAGCAACTAGAAAAGATCTCTTGTAATCGTAGCTACAACTTCTAACGATAACACCACTCACGTCTATCATTAATCTTTATATATTGCTATTACCAACGTTTCAGAAAGGGCTAATTATTTACGCTCTTTGATACATAGTTGACTAATGCACTTCAGTCCAAGGATTTCGCAGCTTGCTAGTTCGTTTTGGCAAACGTTAACATAAAATAAGAATAATGTCCAGATTCACAAGCGGAGAACTTGTATGCAGTGATTCGTATTTTATGTCGCAGTACGAGCACGTCTTGGATACAAATTCGGTTATTCCATTGCCTGTGTAGAACCTATGCAGATCCAGCCAAAGATTTTTACCCAACTTGATGCCAACATATCCTATTAAAGTGTAGTGAAACTGTCTTTGAATTGAAATTTTCTGCAAACCTAAATGCTGTGTGGTAATATTGATCATTGAAGATAATTAAACTCCATACTATCTCATTGTAAATCCTTGATATTCATGTTGACCTTCGGTTTATTTATGAGGCATATATTAGTTGTGAAAAACAGATTCAATAGCACTCACTACAGAATATCCAAAAACTCGCAGTATTTTTAAAACTGGATTCAATGCTACCAACTGTTAAGTTTGCAAACGAGATTGTAGGAACAATGTTCGTGTTTATGTTTTAGAAAACCCTTTACAATTCATTAAAATATATAGTGTTGGAATAATTCCTATTTAATTATTGACAGTTGATATATTTTTCCTTGAAAGTGAATTGCGACGTCCCAATGTGCCGTTGAGCGATTTTGAAAAGGGGTGTTGCTCAACGGTTGATATAAGCCTCGTAAAGCCTGTAGTTGTATGACGTGTTGACTAAGGTTTTAGTTCTTTTTAAATTCCCAGTATGTGGGAAGTTCTTCTAATCGCCTCGAAATTGAAATTTTCAACATTTCTTTACGTTTTGAGTCTGTAGAGTATATATAAAGTGTTTTTAGAAAGGGAGATGTATATATATATATATGTGTGTGTGTACACGTACGTACGTATGTACGTTCGGGGACAGTTTTTTCTACGAGCATAAATCACGTAAACAATGTCGTAAGGATTTTGTTGAGGTGTCAATCAAAGCGTCTTTGCAATCTTAAGAACTAAACTTCGATCGGGGAGTTTGTTGTTTTGCCCTTTTGAAGGTCATTTCGGTCACGCGTTATATCTCGCGAACCAAACATATGATTTCTATCATTAAAGTCTTGATCGAAGCGTATTAGTATTTTCTCGAATATTTCACCTGATTTGCACAGATTGAAGAGAAACCGGCAAAACTTTTTTCCATGATTATGAAAAAAACTAAATAAAAAATAAAAAATCATTCAAAGTTACCATGTAAAGAGGGTTCATACGAATGATATTACTTCATATCTTTTATTCTAAAAAAATTGTTGTAAATTCGATGAAAGTTTTAAAATATTTGCATAATTTCAACAGATTTTTAATAGTTTTTATAGTCTTTTAATTAAAAAAAATGGTTAAATTTTGAAAACCAACAAAATGTCAATTGAATTTGCATTTGCGGTATCAACGCTTTGAATGGTAAATGTTTTGTAGTCAATACCCAACAAACATTATTGTTCTTATAAAGCACTTCAAGAGCTTTATAAGAATCAAATCAAGCTTTGGCTAGGAGTATAGCTTTTTGACATTGTTTTTATAGCATTCTTGAAGAATGTTAGTAGCAAGAAAGTGGCGTATGAAATTAGCCTTATAACGCTCTATAAACATATTTGAATAACTCTTGAAATCCCTTATAAGACTATCTTTAAAGAAGTTATAAGAACTAATTCCCATAACAATTTAGAGGAAGCTGGTATAAGACTTTATATACTTATTATGCTCTTGATTTTAGATTAAATAGTATGAAAACTATGAAAATATCTTTAGATTAGCTTATTCAACCTGGTTGCATTTCACTTCAATGTTTTCATTTTTTACAAAAGGGGAAAATATGGCCGATGATTTTTATCTGTTCTAAACCGTTTATAAACCCATTATAGGATAGTTTCTTCATTGTCACTTTAATAAGTAGGTTATAAGCCCTTATACTTATAAAGCTCTTGTTCACGATTATTACGAATATAAAGTGAGAACAATGTCAAAACTGAGCACAAATTACTCTTGGGAACAGTGGCGTACCCAAGGGGGGGGGGGGGTTTACAGGTTCAAACTTCCCCTTGAAGAAGAATTGAATGCTGAGTTGACTCTGTGGTACAGAAAGATAAGGCATCTTGAAATAGTAAACCGCCCAAAAACGGCCATAGATGAGTTAAGCATGTGTAATTCAAACATTATGCCGAATATATCGAAATCGCTAGAAATATTGGCTGTTCTCCCAGTATCTACGTTTACAAACGAAAGATCATTTTCAACATTACGACGGCTAAAAACATACTTGCGAAATTCCTCACTCCATCTACAGAAGATGTGTTAAATGAGCTAATGAAAAACAAGCCGTGAGGTGCGACCCATGAGGTCCACATGGTCAACTTTCCAGTAATATCTACATAGATATTAAAAATATTAAACACAAAAAAAGTTATGGAAATACTACTACTTCAAATAATATAAATGTACCTCTCATAAAAATTATTGGAATGATTTAAGATTAATCGTAACATCTATGGGAGCGTCAATTGATTACGTAAGGATTTTGGTGCATTGGTTTGATTGATTATTCACGCGGATCAATCGGAGGGGGGACAGGTTACAAAGCAGTTTTTTCATTAAAGTGCTGTGAAGACTATTGAAAATCTGCTCAAATTTTGCAAATATTAATAAACTTTCATTGACTATACAACAATGTCTTTAGAATCAGAGATTTAAGGTACAATGATTCGAATAAACCCTTTTCACATGGTGACTTTGAATGATTTTTTATTTTTAATTTAATTTGGTTGTAATCATGAGATAAGTTTTTGCTGGTGTCTCTACAAAAATTGATAAAAGTTTATAAATTCTATAAACATTAATTATTACGATGCGCAAACCAGCTTAAAAATGGAATTTTTTATGAAAAAAACACTACTTTTCTAAAAAAAATTTAATAAATCGTAAAAAACGCTTTTACAATTTTTTTAAAATATAAAAACATCATAAAGATGTTGATACGCGTCGATTGACACCTTAATGATGGAAAGATTATATATGGTTCTCGAGATATAATGAATGACGTAAATGGCCTTGAACGTTTGATGATTTTTTATTTTTTATTTAATTTTTTTTGTTAACATGAGAAAAAATTTTGCTGATTTTTTAACAAGAACTATGTGGAGTATATAAATAGTATAAACAGTGATTACTTTGGTTTGAAAATAAGGTTAAAAATTTTGTGTTTTTGAAGAAAATCCTAATTTTTTGCACTTTTTAAAAAAAAAATTAAAAAACGGATCGAACGATTTTTTTAAAAATTTGATAGATTAATAAAAATGTTAATACCCGTCGATTGACACCTTAATGATGAAAATCGCATGTGTGATTCGTGAGATATAGCGCATAACATGGTTGACCTTCAAGGGGTGAAAACAGCAAACCGCCCCGACCGAAGTGTCCCAAAAACTATTCAGCTCTTAAGATTGCAAAAACGCTTCGATTGACAGCTTAACGAAGTCGATACAACTTTGTTTACGTGAGTTATGCTCGTAGAAAAACTGCCCGCGAACGCACGTACGTACATACACACACACACATACATACTTCTTTCTAAAAACACTTCATATATACTCTATAGACCTCAAAACGTAAAGAAAAGTTGAAAATTTCAATTTCGATTTTCGAGGCGATTACAAGAACTTCCCATATACTGGGAAGTTAAAAATTGTCGTTTAGATATTTCACTATAATTTTATCCGGCGAAGCGTTCTGTTTTATGCTTGGACATATAATTTAAATCCCATTTTACACTGTTTCTCACCGTTACTGTACAAGCAGATGAGTTTTGAATACTAAGTTTGTATCATTATCGGCATTTTAAAACTTTGATCACCTCGCGTAAATTTAAAATTCGAAGATGAATTATTTCCTGTTGATTACATGTTTGGTTTTGAGTTTAGTGGAGCTGATTGTACTTGTAACTTACTTCGAATGTTGGTCCTGAATGAGATATTTTTTTAGTGTCGTTTTAAAGGAAGTTGGGTTCGCTATGTTTTTAATTTTGTCTGGTAGTGTATTGAAAATGCTGGCTGCTTTGTTGAAGGGGTCTTCTTTTAGCCGATCAGTTCTGGCAAATGCTATAGCTATATTATTCGTGTTTCTCATTCTGTAAGTGTTTTCCCCTCAATTCTATCTAATTTCACAGTGGTGTACTCATTACGGTGTAAGTTCTTATGTATGAATTTAGCTCTTTGCATGGAAATCATTCCTTGCAAATTCAATTCTTGGGCTGTTTTGTAAACTTCGCTCATTGGAGTTAGCATAGGGAGATTGTAAATGATCTTATACGCCTTGGTTACTAATCTGAAGATGATCATGAGGTTACCTTTAGAAGTTTGGCACCAATTCAAGATCCCGTAGGAAATTTTGGAAAGGAGATGCGCATACATAATTTGGATTTTTTTTCTTTGGAAAGAAGTAGAAGCGACGTAGAAGACCAATGAAGACAGCCAGTTTTTTCCTTAGATTATTTATATGTGGAGTCCATAAGGCTTCGTCATTTCCTGGGAAGAGGTTGGTAAAAATAATAATCGATGGCGCAACCGCCAAAATTGGGCCTTCAGGCAATATTAGAGTTATTTCATTTACTTGACCAATGGAACATTAGGATGTGAAGTGGTCAGGAACACGCTCACCCGTGATTATTACCCTCATTTGATTCAGGTTCTCATTCACAGCTGAGTGAAATGATAGTGCGGCATCAAATCTCATTTCCGAAAACTATTTGTCGACAAAGAGCCTTGAACTAGCGTTAACCACTAAGCCACCCACTTTAACAATTATTCGCCGAGACACTCTGGAACGTGGGAGTTGAGTGTGATTCAGTATCTCTACGCAATTAGATTTTTCATCTATTTCACAGTAAAACCCATATGGGCCTGATTTACGGCCTATGGTGCTTTAGAGATCTCACCTAGGGGTGATACGGGCATAATTTGCACAAATTGGATCTGTGTGTGCCGTTACCTGTTACTTATTGTATGAAGCCTAGCAATTTTATATATAGATAAAGAGTTGGTAGGAACATTAGAATATGGTCACCTGATTGAAAGTTTTCGAAGTAAAATTCCATAAAAGTATAATTTATTTAATTCGCACCCATATGTTAGTAGCAACAGTTATATTTTTGAATGTTTCTTTCTATCTTTGATCAGAACCCTCGAAAAATGAATTGTTTTATTTTGTCATATGATTTGTTATCTGAGGATCAGGCCTATTGGGGACATCTCATTAAAAAAAACGCGTACAAAAAGTCTACCTCATGGGTTACGTGGAAATGACGACAAATTTGCTTGAGAGCGCAGAGTTGCTTCCTTGCATGGGCTGCAAACGAGTTTAGCCAACCCTGATTACGATAAAACTCTGTCTGTGCTTAGTGACATTTTCACTTTCCCACGGCATTTAATTCATTAGTTGCTTTCTTTTCTGGCCTGTAGGTATTGAAGGCGTTTCAATATATGTACTTGCAAACATGCATATACACTTTACGGTTCCAAGGAAGTCTACAAATACAGTATAGATTCTTTCACACGTCAAGCGCATAATTTTATAATTTGAATGAAAACATCATGAATGATTTAAATAAATGAAACCAGACATGCAATCGGGCTAAAGTTCACCAGAATTATTTTTGGAGGACTCCAACTTTGACCGGTAAAAAAGTATGATTAAGTATGATTACATATTCATATCTACACCGAAGCACTAGCAAACGTACCTAGTCAAGACTTCAAAAATACGACCCCCCCTTAACAAAATCCTGGGTACGGTACTGCTTGCGAATAGCTATTATAAGATTATTATTAGAACTACAATCAGTAGGTTCTATTCAAGAGCATTATGAGAACATTATACAACCTTGCTCTTGGCTAAATCATGTTGGAGTAACAATAGGAACCAAGTCTTAAAATACCTTAGAAATAATTTAATATTCTTAGAAATAACCTAAATAATCATTTTATACGAAATGTTTCTTATTCGAAGCTGTAACACGAGCTTTATAAGAATATTGCTTCGTTATCCAAGACTAAAATGTTTGTTGGGTACTTTGCAAGATCATATGCTTTGAAAAGCTTTCAACGAATAGAAAATTGTAGGTTTTAGTAGATTCATTCTTTAGTAATTAGTACGTACGTACGTACACACACACACACATACATACTTCTTTCTAAAAACACTTAAAATATACTCGTAACACCTCAAAACGTAAAGAAATGTTGAAAATTTCAATTTCGATTTTCGAGACGATTACAAGAACTTCCCATATACTGGGAAGTTAATAACAAAAGCAATAACTTCAACGGAAATAATTTTTACTTTAAATAATAATAAAGATAACAACTCTTGACAAAGTGTTATCAGTTAATATAATTCGATATTCGATTTGCTTGAAATCACTACAGCATATTTTAGACGCATTTAGTTGTACGAACATTTGATGAAAATTCTATTTGGACAGTTCAGAAACCAACAAAAAATTTAAAGCCTTTTTCTAAAACTTCGCCATTTTGCGAATTTGTTTTTATATATACTTAGTCGTGTCATAAATTCTGTCGCAACTTTAAAGTAGCATGAAATCTAAGAAATAAAAGATAATATGTTTATTTCAAAGAAATTTATTTTAGTATGGTATTGTTTATTAAATAATATTAACTTTATTCGAAATGACCTCCTTTTGCTTTTATGCAAGCTTTTAATCGTTTGGCCACGGGTCTATAATGGCACGCACGGTATCCAACGACATTTCATTTGCTGCTTTCACCAAGGATTTTTTCAGACTGTCCAAATTACGGTGGGGAGTTCTACAGGCCTTATTCTCTAACTCTGTCCACAAAGCATAATCCAGCGGATTTAAATCTGGGCTCACGGATGGCCAATCTTCTTGTGCAATAAAAACGGGAATGTGGTTGCGTAGCCACTTTAGTGTGCTCTTTGCTTTGTGAGCAGGAACAGAGTCTTGCTGGAAGACCCAATGTTGTCCACCGAAGAGAGTGAAGGTTTCACAACACCTTCTAGCACATTGGTTTGATACACCGCCGCACCAGTTTTGACTTCCTTTTCGCAAGAATGGAGTGTTGTGACACTTTTATGGGATACACCCCACCAAACCATTACAGAAGCTGGATGATGGCCTCGTTGCACTCTGGGAACCATTTTTTAGCTTCTTCTGATGATGTTGAATAAACCTTATCATTTTGTTTATTAAAAACTTCTTCCACAGTAACTGTTTTTTTTCATCGGTAAAGAAGATGTTCTCATGCCCATCAGTTGCGTACCAAAGCAAGAGACGGAGTCTCGTTAAAACCCTCGTCGGATGTAGACGTTGTTGGCGTGAGCGCTTGGATAGATAGTGATTCTAGTCTCTTTGCATCGTGTGTGGCGTGTGTGCACGTGCACATGTGCACTAAACTCAAATAATTGACAAAGAATCCTAAATTGTGTGCGCATGTGCGCTGCAGTCGTCCAAATGTGTTTCTTTTTTCTTTTTTATGGTTTGTGAGATCTCACCGGGATATTTACGTGATAGTTGAACTGAGACAGTGACTCTCGAAATTAACACAAACCGGAGATAGAGACTCTCGATAATATAAAAAATAAGTTAAGTGTATATTTGGTGTGAACTTAAAAAAAAATTCAGTGGCGCAAAATATGCCATCCAACGTAATCGGAAGCAAGATGCAACGAAAAAAAGAAAAAGTGCGCTCAAACCCAGTGCCGCGGTCGGCTAATGTTCAACTTTTAAAATCCAATGCGGAGATTGAGAGGCTCCGTAGAGAAATACAGGAGCTTAAGGATACAATCAAGCACCTAAAAAAGGATACCGATGGAGGCGAGACTGCAGCTGCATCTCAACAAGCCGTAAAACTAATAAAAGTTAATGATGGAACTGCGAAGCGGAGTCCAGAAATGGAGCTGGACAATTCAGGAGATGGTGAGTTCGTAGAAGTAATGCGGAAAAAAAACGCAAGGCAAGCCGCGGCGCCAAAAGTTGTAGAAACAATGCCAGCTCGTCCTGTAGAGCCAACTGTAAAGAAGAAGCAGAAGGTGCCACCAATCAACACCTTCGGGCAAAGTGGCAGCGACTTGGCTAAACTCTTCAAAGGTACCAGTGGAATTCAAGACTTCCGACTTAAACGAGTGTCAAATGACAAAGTGGTTGTTCAAACAAACAACCTTGAAGATTACAAGACTGCGAAAGGGGCGCTGGACAACGTTAATGCCCCCTATTACACGTTTACTCCAAGAGAGGACAAGCATCAAACTTTCCTCTTGAAAGGACTTGGAAGTGACGAAGATCCAGAAGAGGTGAAGAGCGCTCTGCAGGAAACTAGCCAGGACATCAAGGTCATAAGCGTCAGCCGGTTCACCACAAGGAGATCAATATTGGAAAAACGTGTACTGCCAATACTCATCGTACAGCTCTCCAGCGACAGCCCAGCCTCGCAACTACAGCAAGTACGATACATTAACTACCAGTCAGTGCGATGGGAACGACTTCAAAAACGCCAAATGACTCAATGCTTTAGGTGCCAGCGTTTTGCCCATTCCTCAGCCAACTGCAAGATGCAAGCTCGCTGTGTAAAGTGCGGTGACACCCACGAGCCAAAAATGTGCAGCATCAAAGATACGGACGAGAAAACAAAAATATTCTGTGTCAACTGCAGATCATTTGGACACCCAGCGTCATTCCGAGGCTGCCCAGCATACATAAAATCGGATAACAACAAAAAAGCCTCACCCACGATTGCAAATCCTAAGGTCACACCAGAATCCGAACCAACAGCCGCCCTTTTGCAGCCCGGAATGTCTTTTGCAGCAATAGCACGAGGCGTAGCAACCCATCATGCTCCATCACCAGCCGCACAAAGTGAAGGTATTATCGGCATGCTGTCGCAAATAGTTAGTAAGCTTGACATATTAAATAGTGCAGTAAGAAATAACACAAACAATATTAACTTGCTTTTTAGCCACGCGGGTCTGAACCATGTCGGACACTAATCGCGGCGCGTCGTTTCTAGCGATTGATGAGCTTAAGCTCATTTCGATTAATGTCAACTCGATCGCAACTGTTCACCGCCGCTCGAATCTGCTCGATTTTGTTGTGAGGCAAAAGCCGCACATTGTTCTCCTCACAGAAACCCGCCTCAATTCGAGACATTCTGTGACATTCAAAGACTTTGAATTCGTGCGAAACGATAGGGCCAATTGTGATGGAGGAGGCGGTACCGGGATTCTGGTTAGAAGGCCTTATCGTTTCACCGTGGTGGAGAAAGCCGAATTCAAAGTTTTTGAATGCCTGGAAGTTTCCGTTATTAAGTTTCCCCTGCTGGGCGGCGATAACCTGATTGTTATCTCTGCCTACGCAGCCGGAAACAATAACTCCAAGTTCCGCGACGAGTTCCATTCCCTGTTCCAGATACTCGAACTGGATAGGCTGCACAATTTGTATGTGCTTGCCGGTGACTTGAACGCCAGGCACAAATCGTGGCTGAACGCCACCAACAACTCGAGAGGTGTGTTCCTGGAATCGTGGTTAACACAGCGCCAGGTGGAGTACAGGTGTCGACTCTACGGGCCGGAGAGCGTGACCCTTCCCAGGGCAAACTCCTATCTGGATCTGTGCATAGCTGATGCGCGACTCTTCTTCAAAAGATTGAATCCTCAACGGAGACTGCAAACACTTCCTTATGATAGCGATCATAATGCTATCGTTATGGAAGTGCAGCATGAAAGAGATGAGGTTTTTCTTCTTCCAGCGCAAGCTGGAGGTCACAAGTTGAACTTAAAGAAAACCGATTGGAAGAAATTCCAAACGAGGTTCGATCGGGAGTATCTGAAGGAATGTCCTCCTTCAGGCGATAACCCGCGCTGCATGGTGCCCAATGACAGAAACCTGACTGTTGATGAGATAGAAAGCTATCTCTCAAAGTTGGACAATCTGACACTGGACACTATGGAACGAGTGGTGCCGAAGATCAAGCCTCGGAACAACATGGAGGGATACGATACCCCAGTCATCAAACGACTGAAAAAGTTGAAAAGCCTCCTTCTAACGCGCATCAACACGATTTATCGACGATTTCAGGACTATAACCATCCGACTTTAGGCTTGTTGAAATCGCTCCTGAGGAACGTCCGGAACTTAGTCCGACAGAACTACAGGAACGAGGTCAGCAGCCAATGGTCGGATAAACTGCGGGGCATCTCGCACAAGGACCCGGACCAGATGTACGCACAGGTCAATAGTCTGTTCCGGAAAAAATCTAGCGCCAATGTGGCGGCCCTCACCGTCTCGGCAGATGAAGTAGATCTCCTG
This sequence comes from Oxycera nigricornis, assembly GCA_963942545.1. Taxonomy (NCBI): domain Eukaryota; kingdom Metazoa; phylum Arthropoda; class Insecta; order Diptera; family Stratiomyidae; genus Oxycera; species Oxycera nigricornis. The sequence continues at coordinate 47,030,988 of OZ012663.1, forward strand.
GTTGGAGTTGGAATCGACGTACAAGCAGCGATTGTGGACGCGCAAGGCAACCGCGTCGTGAGTGACAACGCTCAGAAGCTGGAGCTGATTGGAGTTCATTTTGAATCGGTCCATCGGCCACACCCGGAACGTGGGAGTAAACGACTTTCCGAAATCGTGGAAGCCAAGGTTTCCGACTTCAAGGCAAGCCTGAACGGCACGCCACTTCTCCATTTCGATGACACACTTAAGGCCGACTCGATACCCGATGATGTCTTGGATGGATACTTCATCTCTTATGAAGACTTGCTCATTATATTCAGATCGGTAAATTCCAAGAGATCATCTGGCCTCGATGGCATTCCCAATGTTGTTCTTCGACACATGTCCGACATTGCAATCCGAAGCTATTGCATCTTGTTCAACAACATGTTGAACAGGTCGTACTTTCCTGAGAAGTGGAAGCGAGCCAAAGTCTTTCCGATTTTGAAGAAAGGCAAGGCCGCTTCCAGCGCGAAGAGCTACCGCCCAATTAGTTTGCTGCCGAATGTCAGCAAGGTATTTGAGGTGGTACTCAATCGAGCACTGAATGTGCATCTCACGAGGAACGACCTGATGGCGAATTGCCAGTTCGGTTTTAGAACTGGCCATTCGACCACCCATGCAATAGCCAAGGTCATGTCGGACGTGTGTTTTAGGCTCAACGACAGAGAATGTGTCGGAGCGTGTCTCGTCGACATGGAGAAGGCTTTTGATTCCGTGTGGCTTGATGGACTGATTTTTAGGCTCCTTCAGGCTAAGTTTCCGCGCCCACTCGTCGCCACGATATGCAGTATGTTGTATGGCAAATCATTTGCCATCACAGACGGAAGCCTGATAGCAACGCGCGACTTTAAGGTCTTGAATGGTCTGCAGCAGGGAACAGTCACTGCGCCGACATTGTTCTCGATCTTCATCAGCCCCCTCCTGAGCTCATTCGACTTCAATAAGTCTCCCAAGAGATCGTTGGTAGCTTTCGCTGACGACCTCATCGCCTACACGGCAGACAAGAAGGCCTCAGTGGTTCAGGAGAATCTTCAAGGGATTTTTAACGACATCCAGTTCTACACGAACAACTGGCGGATGAAGATCAACGCGCAGAAGTGCGAAACAATTCTCTTCAGACGTACCCTGCAGCATGCCAATCCAGACCTGAGGCATAGTTGGAGGGATTTCCACATCGTGGCGAACGAGGGCGAGGAAAGCTCTGAGCCCGTTCCTCATAAAACGTGCGTGCGATACCTGGGTGTGTACCTGGATCAATACCTTTACCTCAACCAGCATGTGGATATCATGCTGAAGCAGGCGCGAAAAGCTTTCATGTCTTTGCGACGGCTCTTCTGCTCCAAACACATTGATGCTGACGTCAAGTTGACGTGCTATAAGACTCTGGTCAGGCCAATTCTGACATATGGATGTCCAATTTGGTTTAAACAGAGTCCAAGCAATATGGAGAAGCTAAGAGTCTTCGAGAGACGGATTCTTCGCGCTTGCATTGGAGTGTACAGGAAAGCTGAGACAGATTACTTACACCGCGTCTCCAATCAGGAGATTTATGACATCGCTGAAGTACGGAGAGTCGACACAGTGGTCGTGAGATTAATCCGGAATCACATTGCAAAGTCCGCGTCCTTGCGCGAGAACCCCTAGGTTTGGCAGCCATACTTTCCAAACGACAAGTATTTCGAGCATTGTCTCACCACAGGCTTCATTCCCCCCGAAGCGTTCGTGTATTTGGATGGGAATGGATACATTCTAGATTCACTTGGTTGCCCGATTATATACCATGTATATAGGCGGGCAACCGACAAGAAGATTGAATACGTCGCGGGAATGGATACGAGCAGATCGAGCGAGCTGTGGCGCTATTCATTCGCGAGGTTTGACGTTGATCGACATGGCCGCGACCGTTATCGATATTGGTGGCTCGATGAGTGATATAAGAGTCCGACATAGTTCAGACCTTCAATGAGATGTACATATTTTTTGTCTTAAATACACTCTGTTAGTCCTAAAGAAACATTATAAATAAAATTAAGTAGGAATACCTACATTGTGGGTCTATGTCTGCTGGCAGACATGGACTCACCCTTAGTCTTAAGGTTGAATTAGGTAAATGCGGGGGCGAATCTGCTGGCAGATACAACCTCGCACAGGTTAAGTTAGGTTAAGGTGTGACGATAAATTGTTTTTTCTTCTTCTGTTTTTTCCAATTTAAATTTAATAATAATGCTGATAAGTTAGAAAATAAGCGATATTTGTTAAATGCATTTTAATAAAGATAAACAAGCTTTGAGCGCCCTAGTGGCCATTTAGTTTTTTAAGTTAGATGATAGTTCGTAGGCTTAAGAATTTTTTTTAATTGCGAAAATCAATATCAATAAAGCCATTTTTGAAATTGAAATTGAAAGCAAGAGACGCTGGCATCTTTCCAATCTTATTTCCTTTAACCGTGGAGTCAACATGTGGGTTGTTGACCGACGATAAGCCTTCATATGAAGATCATTTCGAATGAGTCTACTCATCGATCTTGTGGAGATTTCCAGTCCCTCGACAATTTTTTTGTTTGCGCAGTGGATTTCTACGGATGTGCTCTCGGACAGTTTTGATGGCACTGGCTGTTCTAACGGTACGTGGACGATCGGTCCTTGTTCTATCATCTATGCCTGAGGTCTCATTAAATCGTTCTATTGCACGATAAATATATCTTTTTGTTATTTTGAGCGGTTTCAACAAATTTAAAATTCCAGAAGCACTTTTGCCACACTTATGGAGTGCTGTTATAGCGATACGATTTTCTTTCACGCCCCTTTCCATGATTCAAGTCAAAAGCTGTTACCAAACTGATCGGAATATTACGCAATACAGTTCATTTGTTATAAATTGTAACATAACGGTACAGTTCCAGGGTGATTTCTGAGAAAGCGCGCATTTGAAATTGTGTGACAGAATTTATGGCACGACTAAGTTTTTTCAAAGATTCTAGTTGATCATATTCCTATAATCCTATATATGTCTCATATTTCAATAATCATTTCGAAAATCCATGTTTCTATCAGTCACAGTCACTGCAGTAGTGGAACTTTCCTATTATTTATTTCAAACAACAAATAATGTGCTGTCAGAATGCGATATCTGATTGTATGTAAGGCATATAAAATCTTATGTAAAAGATGGACGCTGCTTCATTCGTAATACGTCTTCATTGTCCATTGAATATTAATTGTTTACAGGTTTCCAGGAAGAGCGCAATTAGTACGCGATATTCTTTGCAGATGGATTCGCCTCGTATTCAATGAAAAGCGACTCAAATTGAAACATTAGACTCGACAAATGGCAGTCCTATAAGAAATTTGAAGGTTATGTTCATACTAAAAGATAGCTTCATGTTTTGTTTCAATTTTTTTTAATATGTAAGACCTAACTTGTAAGTTTTGAAATATGAATCTTTTTTGTCTTTACCATAGGTCAATCTCCTGTGCTCAGCTGAGCGGATTAAACATGTGGACGCTAAGACCTTTGTGAAGGAAAAAAAGAGGAATGCTGATATGTCAGCTGAAGTGACGATTAATTATGCATTAACTAATTTAATTTGACTCTTCTGTTCTGTACAACATCACTAAATACGTCGTTTATTGTTGTGTCTCTGTACTTTACACTAGTACAAAGTGAGCTCAATCCACTTAAGAGTTTGAAATTAAATATTAAGTAAATTGTACTTCATACTACTTTCGCCAAAAAAATGCCAAGAGAGAATCATAAACTAGTCCAGAGAAAATTAATTTTAAAAGCATGACAAAATTATAAGAATGATAATAATATTTTTTTGTAACCGTTTGCTTGCATTCTGTCAGTAGAATTTTTTTTGTCGAAATGTATGTGCTGCAAATAACAACGTAACTGTCAATTTTTCATTTTGTTGTTCTTGGCTCAATTTCCCACAAGTTAGTATATCGTACGTCATTAATTTGCAGGAGAACGTAGTTTTGACAGAGCTTCGAAATTTTCAGGTTATGTAAAAACGTTGAACCGAGTACACAAAATATCACAAGTGGGAGAACTGCGTTTATTTACAAAAATTGATAAGTAAACGTATCTTGAGATGCAACGTAACCATCGATTACTATCTTACTCGCGACAACGTAAGAAAACGAGTGAGTCAAAAATGTTTCTCTCTGTATTCAAAGAACCCAAAAACGATCTGCCAATTTATCACAGAGCAGAATGTTCAATTTAAAAAATAAAACAAGCCGCGAGGTGCGACCCTTGAGGTCCACACGGTCAACTTCCCAGTAATATCTACATAAACATCAACAACATTACAACAATGAGAGGTAATAGTAACAGGAATGAGTTAATATGAATCATATCGTCTACGGGAGGGTCCATTGATTATGTAAGGTTTCTGGTCGATGAGGACAGATTGAATATTCACGCGGATCAATCGGTGGGAGCCTTTTTGGTGTTGAAAAATTTTGTTGATTTTCAAAATTTAAGCAAATTTTTTTAATTAAAAGACTATAAAAACTATTGAAAATCTGCTCAAATTATCCAAATATCTTAAAACTTTAATTGAATTTACAACATTTTTTTTAGAATAAAAGATATAAAGTAATAGCACTCGTATGAACCCTCTTTAAATGGTAACTTTGAATAATTTTTTATTTTTAATTTAGTTTTTTCATAATCATGGAATAAAATTTTGCCGGTTTCTCTCCAATAACTGATAAGAATGTATAAATTTTATAAACTGGATCACAGTGCTGTGCAAATCAAGTTAAAAAATATTTTCTATGAAAAAAAACCATAATTTTTCGCATTTTCTTCTATTAAATTCAAAAAACGGCTAAAACGAATTTTCAAAATGTTAAAAACTTCACAAAGATGTCAATACGCGTCAACTGACACCTTAATGATACAAATATTATATCTGGTTCGTGAGATATAGTGAATGATAAAAATGACCTTGAAAATCATGATGACTTTTAATGATTTTTTATTTTTATTTTATTTTTTTACGTAATCATGAGAAAAGGTTTTGATGACGTTTTTGCGAACATTGTTTGGAGTACATAAATTTTATAAAAATTGATTACAAAAACTTGACAATCAGGTTAAAAATTTATTGTTTTTGAAAAAAAACCTAATTTTTTGCACTTTTTTTTTTAAAAATTTGAAAACCGCTCCAAGAATTTTATTTAAAATTTGATACAATCACACAAACGTTAATACGCGTCGGATGACACCTTTTTCAAAAAAATCGTATGTTTGGTTCGCGAGATATAGCGCATGACAGAAATGACCTTCAAATGGACAAAACAGCAAACCCCTCCGACCGAAGTTTCCCAAAAACTAATCAGCTCTTGAGATTGCAAAGACGCTTCAATCAAGTCGATCGGACTTTGTTTACGTGAGTTATGCTCGTAGAAAAAACTGTCCACGAACGTACGTACGTACGTACGTACACACACACACACACACATACATCTCCCTTTCTAAAAACACTTTATATATACTCTATAGACCTCAAAACGTAAAGAAAAGTTGAAAATTTCAATTTCGATTTTCGAGGCGATTACAAGAACTTCCCATATACTGGGAAGTTAATAACAGATTTGGCTAAAAATGCGAAAATTGAAGAAGAAAAAGAACGACACAGCATCGAAATTTCAATTATTTTATTTTATTTGCCACAACTGTTCGCTACACCTATTAAAATAAAAGCTTAACAAAAAACCACATATAATGTTATTTAAACTCAATAAGTAAATAGGCAGTGAGTTTCTTGAATAATCATACTTTGTTCAGGTTAGATAAAAGGTATCTTTGACTTTATTCTTAATTTTTAACATTGAACAGTTGCTTTGTTTAATTGTCATTCCTGTTAAAATATTTTTAATTTTCCACTTATCACTGAGCAGAACATATAAAATAAATTGAATACAAAAATATAACAAAAAAATTAAGAAAACCTTGAAATCATATAGAAACTGATGCTTTAGTTGTGTGACGTTTTATATCTGCTAGTCTCAGCGTACAATTCTTATTTTGGGTTTTTGTGATACAGATTAGTGGGTACCTATCAAAAATTCCTTGCAGATATATGCATAGTACAATATCCAGTTCTAGGTGATACTAAATACCATTAAAGTAAGTTAAAACTCAATTCCAAATACCAAATTCTCTCTTAATTTGGCAGTTTGCTTTATTCAAAAAATACCCAATATCCACTCCATTATCAAAAAACTATATTCTTGCATATGTCAGATATTAATGATTGATTTTAGGGTAGCTCCCACAGAAATGGTGGACCATTTTTGTGTGTGAAAGATTTTGTACTTGTGTTTGTAATGGTTTTTGCCAAAACTATTTTTTCATTCGCTTCGTTTTCAAAGTGTAGTTAATAATTGTGCCATTATAAAAACTTCGGAAATTTGCATGAGATCTGAGCAACTGCATCTTGTTAAAGATTATTTTCGAGCTGAAACCTGTAATTCAAAAGTACGAGATTAGTAAGTCGTCGCAGATTGTTCGTTTAATCAAGTCGACATTGCTATTAGCAAAAATAATTGAACCTTGAAGTATGGAAACTATTTTTAAACTCAAATAAAATAAGCTTAAAAATAATTTCAATTTTCTCCCGTATTCTTTAGAACGCGTGTGAAGCGGTAACCCCTATAAAATACTTTTGATTTCAACCAAAGCAGAAGGTACAGATCGTTCGAAATTTAATCACGTGTCATTTATAACATCACTTATTCAGTTTTTCTATCAATTTTTTTTTTTGAGAAATAGCAAACAACAACGGCCTGTTGAAAACAGAAATAGATGATTTGTATCTCGAATGTTTTGATCATTTGTTATTTGTTGTTCACATGTTTAAAAAAACAGATTGTTTTTGATATAGCAATGTTGTAAGGCAAAAGTTAGCGCTTAATCTGAGAAACGAGGTTCGATGGGAAGATAGAAAGAAGCCAGTTTTCAATAACAAAAAGAAATTAGCAACAGGATTTCTTATGTTGGTTGTTGGTAGAAGTAAAAGTTAAAGAAGAAAATTCAATTTAGCCGGAATTACTTTAACTTCACTTTTCATGAGAAGCGAATTGTTTATGTGTTGGTTAAATGTTTACAATTTACTTTAAGATCCACTTTGCTTTACTTTGATTATATATCCAACCCTTATCTTTTGGTATTCCAAATACTAGAATAGAATGCTATTTAATATAGGAAGCAATTTAAACAGTAACTTGAATTCTATTTTTCTATCCAATGACTTGCATAGAAATTTTGGTGGCTGACACAAATAATCTCATAATTCTAATACTGACCCAAAATACTGTATATTTTTCCAGGGCTGAAGGTATAGTGTCGGAAACTAAAGTAGAATTGACGAATTTACAAAACGACTTCAAACAATATTCCATCGATGTATCTCAGCTCGCATGTTAAACATCCCAAGGGGCGCATTTTCGTGGTCATTTGTCCCTAGTTTTTTTTTCAATTCTAGCCTCCAAGCAACTGCAAACAATAAGTTTTTCCATTTATTTTGCCCGAGGAGTGTGTACTATTAATCCAACTGGAAAAGTTTATCAGGAAAATCTCGACATTAAAAATTCATCGCTAATGGTTTATATAGTACTTGGAACTTTTGTTTGGCAGACTAAGGAAGGCAGACCAGTAGTCCAGCAGAGCAACAGACTTAGCACTAACTCGACATGCAAAATTGTAGGCGTCCACTTCAATTAAACGATATGTTAAAGCTACTTAGCCGTGCCTTCCTCATGCTGGGGGTCCTTCGTGTTAATTTAATGAAAAGCGGGAGGAAAAATGGGTGGAAACAGAGAATGAGTTTCAAATGGTGATAACACAGATTTTTCTTTGCTAAACGACATCAAATCAATGTATAATTCACATATTTATGAGCGCAAGTGCGATTATGAATCGCCAGTTGAATTTTTAATTAATGCTTCTGAAACGAGTTTAGGACTTTTTGTCTTACAAAAAGTTAACTATGCACTTCTTTGTGGTGTTTGTCTAATATGAAACGCATGACTCCGTGGAAAGCATAAAATTCCATACATATCCAATACTTGCCAGCAGTTCTTTTTTGTTACTTACCATTTATAATCATGACCTTGTTAAAAGTCAAGGCCGCATTTTGACTAGCGTGCCATTTTTTATAATAAAACTGTCCACATCACCATGATTATTTTGCAGAAAAAAATTTCCTTTTTAATTTGAAATTAAGTCAATTACTTCTTAAAATTTGGTGCTTGTAAAGTCTTTAGTAAATGAAAAATGAATAAACTTCCTTAAAAAAATTCAAACAATGAATCTTTATAATCGTTATTTGCGTAAGGGTAATTTTTCAAATTTTTGCGTTCACGCATTGCAAGGTGTCATAAGACAGCAGTTACTTTGTCTTGTCTCTCTTGAGTCAGATTTCATACGTTTTATATATAATCTGATTTCAAATTTTCACTGCATCTAACATGTTGTTTATAGTAATATAGTACATATACAATGTCTTTGCGGTATTTATAAATTTTTTGGACGTAACAAAATCTAGTTCGGGTGGCGTAAAGATAAAAATTACATTCAAAAACTTTTCAATATAAATTTGGCCAAATTTACACTTAGCCCTTCCAAGCACCGATATGAAAATAGGAGCTTATGAAAAAAATGCTTCGTAACCTACATTTCTTCTGATTGTTTTGCGTAAAGATTGAATCTGAAACGGATCATAAAACACTTTCGATGTCAAATTTGGAAATAAAAAACCGATTAACACAGCTGGTCATTATATCAAGCCGTGTAAACACCTACAAAATGGAGAACACAATTCCTGTCTTTAGAGACTTAATTTACCAGTCTTTTTTCCTCTTTGGAAAGATATTACTTATGTATGATATAATAGCCAAATAAATAATCTAGAAACGAAAGTAGAATATATTTAAAAAACACCGACTAATACTATCTTAACGGCGTGGATTTTAAAAGTTTAAGTTGAGTGATTCTGGTGTCCTGAATACGACAACATATCAGAAATTTGAAATTGTTTTTAGATAAAGCCAATCATGTTTTGTAAAAATAAAATATTTGATATCTGTCAAAACCTATGCTTTTCTATGACCAAAGCCTTAGCTATGATATTTGAAATGAAATTATAATATATTATAATAAATAAATAAATAAATAAATAAATAAATGAATGGGAGGAAAAAACTTAAAAATAAGCCGCGAGGTGCGAGGTCCAAATTGTCAACTTCCTAGTAATATCTACATTAATACATTATCACAATAATATTGAAAACAAGTCGCAAGGTGCGAGGTCCACACGGTAAACTTCCCAGTAATATATACATTAATATTAAAAATATTAAACACAAAAATATTTATGAAAATAATATTACTTTATATAATAATAATGAGAGGTACTCATAACAGTCATTGAAATCAGTTAATATCAATCATATCATTCACTGAAGCGTCCATTGATTACGTAAGGCTTTTGTTGGTTGGGGGGTTGATTGGTTTGATTGAATATTCACGCGGATCAATCGGAAGGGGCAGGCTACAAAGCCTTTTTTACGTTATTTGTTATTTTTATATCGATGCTTGAAGGACGAAAGAGCGCTAGCAAAAATGAATGCGCTTTTTGTTATAACGCCCACTGATGATATTTTCTCGCGAGATGGCCATTTTGAATGATTTTGTTTAAAATTGCCATGACCGGCAGAATCATTGAATTTGTATTTTTTTTTTCGATGTTACATCAATGAGACTAATAATTATTTCTTATTTTCAGTTGATCTTGAAAAACATTGAATATTCAGTCAATAATCAGTTTAGTTGCATGTAACAAGTAAAATAATTTACACATATTGATGGAGGAAGTAATTGAAATCTTAGGAACACTAAAGCGTTGAGTAGCTCAAAAGCAAATTTGATTGAAATGGTTTTCAAAATTTAAGCAGTTTTTTAAAAAATTAAAACACTGTGAAAACTATTCAAAATCAGCTCAAATTATGCAAATCTTATAAACCTTTGATTGACTTTATAAAAAAGTCTTAAAAACAAAATATATAAACTATTTTTACATGTTAACTTTGAATGATTTTTTTTAATTTTTTTTTCGGAATCATGCCAAAAAAATTCGCTGGTTTCTCTTCAAAAGCTGAAAGCAATGTATAAATTTCATAAACATCTATTATTGAGCTGTGTAAATCAGGCTAAAAATTTACTTTTTTGAAAGAAATCCTATTTTTTCGGATTTTTTTTTATTCAATTAAAAAATCGGCTGAAACGATTTTTTTCATAAAGTTAAAAACAGCACAAAAATTTAAGTACACATCGATTGACACCTTAATGATGCAAATATCATATTTGGTTCATGAGATATATTGAATGATAAAAATGACCTTGAAAATCATGATGACTTTTGATGATTTTTAACTTCCCAGTATATGGGAAGTTCTTGTAATCGCCTCGAAAATCGAAATTGAAATTTTCAACTTTTCGTTGCGTTTTGAGGTCTATAGAATATATATAAAGTGTTTTTAGAAAGAAGTATGTATATATGTGTGTGTGTCTGTACGTACGTACGTACGTGCGTTCGCGGGCAGTTTTTCTACGAGCATAACTCACGTAAACAATGTCGCATCGACTTCGTTAAGGTGTCAATCGAAGCGTCTTTGCAATTTTAAGAGCTGATTAGTTTTTGGGAAACTTCGGTCAGGGGGGTTTGCTGTTTTCACCCCTTGAAGGTCAACCATGTTATGCGCTATATCTCACGAACCAAACATGCGATTTTCATTATTAAGGTGGCAATCAGATTCTATCAGATTTTTAAAAAAAATCTTGGAGCCGTTTTTTAATTTTTGAAAAAAAAAGTGCAAAAATTTAGGTTTTTTTTCAAAAACACAAAATTTTTAACCTGATTTTCAAGCTTAAGTAATCAATATTTATATAATTTATATAGTCCAAACAGTTTTTGTGAAAAAACAAGCAAAAGTATTTTTCATGACTACGAAAAAATTAAATAAAAAATAAAAAATCATTAAACGTTCAAGGTCATTTACGTCATTCATTATGTCTTGAGAACCAAATATAATCTTCCGATCATTAAGGTGTCAACCGACGCGTATTATCTTTTTTATGATGTTCTTATATTTTAAAAAAATCGTTAAAGCGGTTTTTTGATTTTTAAAAAAAAAATGGAAAAGTAGTGTTTTTTCATAAAAAAAATCATTTTTAACCTGATTTGCACATCGTAATAATAAATGTTTATAGAATTTGTAAACTTTTATCATTTTTTGTAGAGAAACCAGCAAAAACTTTTCTCTTGATTACAAAAAAAAATTAAATTAAAAATATAAAATCATTCAAAGTCACCTACAGGGTTCATTCGAATCATTCTACTTTTCATCTCTTATTTTAAAGACATTGTTGTATAGTCAATCATAGTTTATTAATATTTGCAAAATTTGAGCAGATTTTCAATAGTCTTCACAGCACCATGTTTTAACTTTAATTAAAAAATTGCTTTGTAACCTATCCCTCCTCCGATTGATCCGCGTGAATAATCAACCAAACCAATGCACCAAAATCCTTACGTAATCAATTGACGCTCGCGCAGATGTTACGATTAATATTAAATCATTCCAATAATTTTTATGAGAGGTACATTTTTATTATTTGAAGTAGTATTATTTCCATAACTTTTTTTGTGTTTAATATTTTTAATATCTACATATGTAGATATTACTGGAAAGTTGACCGTGTGGACCTCATGGGTCACACCTCACGGCTTGTTTGTTTTTAATTTAATTTTTTAACTAGTTATGAATAAAATTTTTGCTGTTTTACTACAAAAACTATTTGGAATATATAAATTTTATATACATTAATTACTGGGTTTTGCAAATCAGGTTAAAAACTTATTGTTTAGGGAAAAAACCCTGATTTTTAGCACTTTTTTTCGTTAAATTAAAAAACGGCTCCAACAATTTTTTTTAAAATTTGATAGATTCACAAAAATGTTGTTACGCGTCAATTGACACCTTGAACTTGCGAATCGTATGTTTGATTCTTGAGATATACCGCATGACAGAAATGACCTTCAAAGGGTCAAAACAACAAACTCCCCCGACCGAAATGTCCTTAAAACTAATCAGCTTTTAAGATTGCAAAGACGCTCCGATTGACACCTCAACAAAGTCGATACAACGTTATTAACGTGAGTTATGCTCGTAGAAAAAACTGTCCACGAACGCACGTACGTACGGTTCATACGAATTTGCATATCTTAAATCTTTTATCCTAAAGACATTGTTGTAAAGTCAATCAAAGTTTATTATTATTTGCATAATTTGCGGAGATTTTCAGTAGTGTTTTAACTTTAATAAAAAAACTGCTTAAATTTTGAAAACCAACAAAAATTTTCAAGACCAAAAAGGCCCCCACCGATTGATCCGCGTGAATATTCAATCTGTCCTCAACGACCAAAAACCTTACGTAATCAATGGACCCTCCCGTAGACGATTTGATTCATATTAACTCATTCCTGTTACTGCTATGAATACCTCGCATTGTTATTACTTAAAGTAGTATTATTTTCAAAATTATTATTGTGTTTAATGTTGTTGATGTTTATGTAGATATTACTGGGAAGTTGACCGTGTGGACCTCAAGGGTCGCACCTCGCGGCTTGTTTATTTTTAATTCAGTTTTTTTCACAATCATGGAATAAAATTTTGCCGGTTTCTCTCCAAAAACTGATAAGAATGTATAAATTTTATAAACTGGATCACTGTGCTGTGCAAATCAGGTTAAAAAATATTTTTTATGAAAAAAAAAAACATAGTTTTTCGCATTTTCTTCTATTAAATTAAAAAGACGACTAAAACGAATTTTTATAACGCTAAAAACTTCTCACAGATGTTAATACACGTCAACTGACACCTTAATGATGCAAATATGATATCTGGTGCGTGAGATATAGTGAATGATAAAAATGACCTTGAAAATCATGATGACTTTTAATGATTTTTTATTTTTAATTTACTTTTTTACGTATTCATGAGAAAAAGTTTTGATGACGTTTTTACGAACATTGTTTGGAGTACATAAATTTTATAAACATTGATTACTAAGACTAGACAATAAGGTTAAAAATTTATTGTTTTTGAAAAAAACCCAAATTTTTTGCACTTTTTTTTAAAAAAATTGAAAACAGCTCCAAGATTTTTTTAAAAATTTGAAGGAATCACGCTAACGTCAATACGCGTCGATTGACACCTAGTTTAAAAAAATCGTATGTGTGGTTCGCGAGATATAGCGCATGACAGAAATGACCTTCAAACGGACAAAACAGCAAACCCCCCCGACCGAAGTTTCCCAAAAACTAATCAGCTCTTAAAATTGCAAAGACGCTTTGATTGACACCTCAACAAAGTTGATACGACTTTTTTTACGTGAGTTATCGTCGTAGAAAAAAGTGTCCCCGAACGTATTTACGTACGTACGTACGTACGTACGCACACACACACACACACACATACATCTCCCTTTCTAAAAACACTTTATATATACTCTGTAGACCTCAAAACGTAAAGAAATGTTGAAAATTTCAATTTCGATTTTCGAGGCGATTACAAGAACTTCCCATATACTGGGAAGTTAAAAATAACGTAGAAAAGGCTTTGTAACCTGTTCCCCCTCCGATTGATCCACGTGAATATTAAATCAAACCAATCCACGAAAATCTTTACGTAATCAATTGACGCGCGCGTAGATGTTACGATTAATATTAAGTCATTCGAATAGCTTTTATGAGAAGTACATTTTTATTATTAAAAGTAGTATTATTTCCATAATTATTACTGTGTTTAATATTTTTAACATTTATGTAAATATTACTGGGAAGTTGTCCGTGTGGACCTCAAGGGTCGCACCTCGCGGCTCGTTTCTTTTTTTGCAATTGGTTTTGGAAAACATTGAATATGCGATCAATAATCGATTTAACTGCATGTAAAAAATAGAAAGTATTACAAATGATGATGGAGGAAGTAATTGAAATCTTACGAACACTAAATAACAAAACTACTGAAAACTTCGATCTTTTATTTGGTGAAAGTCTTTTAAAACATAAAATATTTTACCATTCAAAGCGTGGATAACACAAATGCCCAAATGTAAACAAAGTTTTTATATATATTTAATAAAAACACTGTTAAAAGTATTGAAAATCTGTTAAATAAGCTTTAATTGACTTAACAACAACGTCTTTAGAAAAAATCCTTTTACATTGTGACTTTTAGTATTTTTTTATTTTTATTATAGTTTTTTCTGTGATCATGAAAAGAAAACTTGCTGGTTTTTTGTAAAAATGTGTAGAGTATACTTTCAACACCTCAAAATGTAAAGATTTGTTGAAAATTTTAATTTTGATTTTGGAACTATCGAAGAACTTCTCATATACTGCGAAGTTAAAAATTATTAACAGTGTTCAAAGGTCAAATGCGTTGGTATTAGAAATACAATGGTAGTCAATGCTTTTCAAGATCATATGCTTTAAAAAGCTTTCATCGAAAACAAGTGTAATTTCTAGTAGTTTAGAAGTTTAGTTTTTCAGGGTTCTTAAGATTCCAATTACTTCCTTCCTCATGTTTTGTACAACTTTTTATGTTTAACATACAATTAAAAAGCAATTGTTTACAGAATATTCAATGTTAGTCAAAATCAACTGCAACATAAGAAATAATTATTAGTCACATTAATGTGAAACCGTGAAAAAATACAAATTCAATGCAAATAATGCCGCCGCCATGGAAATTTTGACCTCATCTATTCAAAATGACCATTACACGAAAAATCGCTTCATTCGGCGTAATAACAAATCGACATTCATTTTCATGAGTGCCCTTTTGTCTTTCAAGTATAGATAACCAAAACAGCAGTAAATGTGACCACAAACATTGTTTTACATTTTAAAAGTTTGAAAAATTCACCGACACGACTTTGTAGGACAATTAAAATGAAGGCATCGTAATTGTTAAACATCGTTTTCAATCTTAGGTCAAGTTATTATATATTATATGTGAATTTTCGGTCGATACTTTGTTGAGAAGTTCGAAATCTGCGACAAACATTCGGACTTAGCTGCTACCTCAATAGCGTTCTGTCAGATTCTACGATACGCAAACGACATATTTGATTCATACAAAAAGTTAGGCAAACTAACAATTAGCACTAGCGTTGAAAAGTTCGTGTTAAACGTTTTTTCTCAAATAATGCCTTTCAAACATATAACTCATAAAACTTGAGTTCATTCTCATTTAATAAACCAGATAGTCCTGGCTTTGGCCGTGTTTGCTGCTAAAATACCAAAGCTAAATGTAGAAATCGTATATTTAGAGGTGAGCTCTACTGTTTTGACTCTTTTGAAAGCGCACTACGCTTCGAAATTGCAGTCTGGTATTGCAATTGCAAGATTATTAGCGTACGAACCGTTTAGATGAGACTAAGTATCAATTACAAAAAGATTTATACTGCTGTAAATCCTAGAGTATTTTCATTCGTGTGCACTGATACATGTCCTTCACCCTTATTTTAGTCAAAGTATTTGCATCTATTACTTTGAAGTCTATTCCTCTGCAATTTCTATGATAAATTCCCCCGAATATTTGGTATCGACTTTGCTAGCCTATTAGCAGTGATACTTAACCACAACCCGCCCACTTTTACTAACCAGGAAGGATGCTCTTACTACCACATACATTGCCGCACGGGCTTTGTGCAGCTATAATCTCTTGACCAAAATACGGTTCTCGATAAAGTTTTGCCTACACTTTGCATATTCATTTTGGGCGCCTCTTTATCACTGCTCGTTTGATGTAGGATTCTAGGGTTCTCATAGGTGGACGAACGTTAGAGAATGATGATGGTAATAATAGTAATGGAAAACTGATACGAGTGCAGAGGAGTAGTTTTGTAGTTTGCAATTCGTGTAGGTTTAGTTATAGCGAAGACATAACTTAATCGATTTCTCGATAGATGCAAACTAAATGATCATGAAGAGGTGAACAGTGCTTTATTCTTAGTTTCGTAGATTTTCCAGTGGATTCTGTGAATTGCCAAATGCTTTTTATGAGGTTATATTTGCATTTAATCGAATTGAAACCTCAAAATATGTCTATTCATACACTGCCCTAACATGAAAGAACAAAAATTCCATGTTATTTTTATAAAGAACACCAAATTTCTGTAGTAAACACTAGATTTCCAATAAAAATTATTTTTTTCATTTAGTAATTTCATATTTTGTCTGTTTTTGTCAAGATTACAGCTCTAATGTCCAACATCATTGCATAATAAGAATTGGAATCATTCACAGAACAAACAACTGTGCTATCGTAAGGACCTTTGGTTTTCACGTTCATCGTCCCTGCAAAACATGGTAAACAATTTACTCTGGTTGATGTATTGTAAAATACTCGTATATATGTATTCTACTTTGCTTATAAAATATAGACTGCACCTAAAGCCGTATCTACTTCTCCACAAATTACAAAAAACATTTACAAAAACACTTACAATCACATATTTGTTGGAAGATATAAACAAAATACAAAAGATAGGCAACTCTTATAACGAAGTTCAACTTGTCACTGGAAGTTTCACGAGTTACTTGTTTTGTATCAGAATTGTAACCAGATCATTTATATGTAAATAAAAAGCTATAATTTTTAAATATAATATCAAGCATATAAATTAACTGGGCGCTCAACCGGGATACGGTTGTAGTAAAACAGTGTAGCGAATACAAGTTGATCCAGTATCGCGATCCTGAAAGGGCCGCGAACCATTGACAACCATCGCTGACACAACCTATCATACCGCATCCAGCCAGATCTTGTAGCAGAAAGAAGGTTCGTGTGTATCGAGCGAATAGGACATTAAAGAATTTGATTTCTAAGTTATCTAAAAATCCCATATTAGAACTAAGGACCCCATTTTTAAAACTGAAACACAGAAGTTTACATTGCTTGAGCAAAAGTTTCCGAAAATTTGTTTTGTCCAAATTTGACGAAACAAATATAATAATTCAAAGTGAAAATCTTGAAAAATCAGGTTGTGCAGCAACAAATGACATCCTCACAAAATCAACTATTATCACAACTAACCAAGCCAATTATAAAAACGACTTTGTAATCATGAGATTTCTACCCAAGATAATCTGAACATATTTACAAATTTACACACCTTCTCCGATAGTAAAAGAGAGTACCGACCATAACGAAAAATGGCCTCGCTAGTTCATAAAACAGTTGAGTCCTTTGAGGCAGAAAATATTTACGCAGAAGCTTTTTTCATCATTCGCAATAAAATCATAGGAGCCGCAACAGAAATTAAAATTAATAATAATACTCTCCACAGCTTTAAAGTGATTGTTGAAATCTAGACGTTACATTTGCAGGCAAAAGGCCACTTTACGTTTTGGAAAACGAAATGTCAACCATTAAGCAAGGTAGTAGTAATTTCGAAACATTTAGCAATAAGTTAAATGGACATTTAAATTTAATTGTTTCCAAAATTGAAATGGCATATTCTAACGCTGAGGTTACCAATCTTGAATCTTGAAATGGAATCAAAAATGATTTGAAAATTTATTTTGGGTATCAATAGCACGACTACTCGACTGCTTTACGACTAAAATTCGCGAGCATTAGACGAAGCATACGCTCTCGCACAAACTATGTATCACGATATTCAACATCAGTGTCTTGACCGAAAAACATATAAACCGAATATGTCCAATCATAATATACAAAAACCTTATCAACATCAGCTCCACCTCAAAAACTTCTCATCCGCACAATATAGACAAAATAATCCTCTTCGAAATAATGACCCAAATCCTCAGCAGAATCATAGACCTCATTCTCAGCATTCCGAGCCAATGGAAATGGATGATTCAGAAGACAATATCATAACAACCAGCCTTTAAGACGTGAATTAAGTAATTTTTCCAATAAATTTAGGCCACCACATAAACACAACAAGCCGCGAAGTGCGACCCTTGAGGTCCACACGGTCAACTTCCCAGTAATATCTACATTAACATCAACAACATTACAACAATGAGAGGTATTCATAGCAGTACCATGAATGAGTTAATATGAGTCATATCGTCTACGGGAGGGTCCATTGATTACGTAAGGTTTTTGGTTGATGAGGACAGATTGAATATTCACGCGGATCAATCGGTGGGGGCCTTTTTGGTCTTGAAAATTTTTTTAATTAAAAGACTATAAAAAATATTAAAAATCTGCTCATATTATGCAAATATTTTAAAACTCTGATTGAATTTACAACAATTTTTTAGAATAAAAGATATAAAGTACATCATTCGTATGAACCCTCTGTAAATGGTAACTTTGAATGATTTTTTTATTTTTAATTTAGTTTTTTCATAATCATGGAATAAAATGCTTGCCGGTTTCTCTCCAAAAACTGATAAGAATGTATAAATTTTATAAACTGGATCACTGTGCTGTGCAAATCAAGTTAAAAAATATTTTCTATGAAAATAACCATAATTTTTCGCATTTTCTTCTATTGAATTAAAAAACGGCTAAAACGAATTTTTATAATGTTAAAAACTTCACAAAGATGTTAATATACGTCAACTGCCACCATAACGATGCAAATATTATATCTGGTTCGTGAGATATAGTGAATGATAAAAATGACCTTGAAAATCATGATGACTTTTAATGATTTTTTATTTTTAATTTATTTTTTTACGTAATCATGAGAAAAAGTTTTGATGACGTTTTTGCGAACATTGTTTGGAGTACACAAATTTTATAACCATTGATTACTAAGACTTGACAATAAGGTTAAAAATTTATTGTTTTTGAAAAAAAACCTAATTTTTGGCACTTTTTTTAAAAAATTTGAAAACCGCTCCAACTTTTTTTTAAAAATATGCCAGAATCACAAAAACGTCAATACGCGTCGATTGACACCTAGGTAAAAAAAAATCGTATGTTTGGTTCGCGAGATATAGCGCATGACAGAAATGACCTTCAAACGGGCAAAACAGCAAACCCCCCTCCCCCGACCGAAGTTTTCCAAAAACTAATCAGCTCTTAAGATTGCAAAGACGCTTCGATTGACACCTTAGCAAAGCCGATATGACTTTGTTTACGTGAGTTATGCTCGTCGAAAACTGTCCACGAACGTACAAACACACACACATACATTTCTTTTTCTAAAAACTATTTAAATATACTCTAACCGCAAAGAAAAGTACTGAAGTTGTAATGAAAATAATGCAACTTTAAATAATAACAATGTGAGGTCCACAAAGGTTTATATTAATCGTATCAGCTACGGGGGTGTCCATTGATTACGTAAGGGTTTTGAGGGGGGGGTTGATTGAATATTCACGCGGGTCCATCGGGGAAGGGAGGGGAGTTATTTACGAAGCCTTTTCTGCAATATTTGTTGTTTTCATATCGACGTTTGAAAGATTAAAGGGTGCTAGCGAAAATGAACGCAGTTTTTGTTACTACGCGGACTGAAGAGATTTTGTCGCTTGTCGGCCATTTTAGATAGTTCAAAATAGTTCAAAATTTCAATGACTGCGGCATAACCACTGAATTTTTTTTTTACGCATTTACATCAATGAGACTATTAATTATTTCTTATTTTGCAGTTGCTCTCGCAAAACATTGAGTATGCAGTCAATTATAGATTTAGTTGTATGTAAAAACTAAATAGTATGACAAATAATGAGGGACGAAGTAATTGAAATCTTACGTACGTTAAAGAAGAAAGCTATTAAAACCTACATTTTTTTATTTGAGGACAGTTTTTGCTACAAGCGTAACTCACGTAATGTCCATTGATCATTGCGCTTTGCAAATCAGGCTTAAAATTTATTGTTTATGAAAAAACCCTAATTTTTTGCAATTTTTTTAAATAAATTAAAAAACGGCTGTAACGATTTTTTTACAAGTTCGACGGAATCACAAAAATGTCAACACGCGTCGATTGTTTTCTCAATGGTGAAAATCGCATATTTGGTTCGTGAGATATAGCGCATGACAGCAATGACCTTCAAGGGGTCAAAGCAGCAAACAGCGAAGTTTCCCAAAAACTAATAACCTCTTAAGAATGCAAAGACGCGTCGATTGACACCTCAATTCAACTTTGTTTACTTGAGTTATGGTCGTAGAAAAACTGCCCACGAACGCACGAACGTACGTACGTACACATACATACTCCTTTCTAAAAACACTTAAAATATACTCTAAAGACCTCAAAACGTAAAGAAATGTTGAAAATTTCAATTTCGATTTTAGAGACGATTACAAGAACTTCCCATATACTGGGAAGTTAATAATAACACACTTCAAGAAACTTATTTGTTATCCTTTTTAGGCAAAACAACTATTAACAACGAAGTTTGTAAGCTATTTAAATGAAGTCAAAGGCATCTTACACAATTTTGAATGGAATGAAATTTAAATATTAGAGATATTAACTTCAGAATCACAGCACAGATTTTCGAACATTCAGTCTTTAAATAAATTTATCATTCCAATAGATTCAAATCCTGCAAAAAGTTCATGAATATTTTCCGGAATGATAACAGTCCTAACTTTAATAATATTTCTGACGATTAAAATTTGTAAACGATATAATGAATATAAAGGAAATAATTTAAACTCTTTATACTATATCACCGTGTGACATTACTGTAACATACCGAATAATTCCTTTCAAATTCCAAACCTTACATTTTATTCCATGTATAGTCACTGTAACACGACGGCAACCCACCACTCTATGGATTATTCATGCAGTTCTTGTGAACTGTACGGCGTTACGTGTATCAAAATTCGTGCGAAATTCACCTTGCGCCACTTTGTGGCATTTGTGCGTGGATGAAGTTGATAAAATACGAAAAAAATACAAAAACGACACAAAATTTGTCAAAAGTGTGGCGATGCATTATGCTACAATAAACTTAACAATGGTTTTAACGCGTTCCCTACATCTTAGAGAAGCGGTTTAAGGCAGTGTGACACATCTGTCACACACGCTTTTTGTGCATTTTTCTCATTTCTTAGTAAAATAAATTCAAAACTAAAAAATACGTGTATTTTTATTTATTAACACCTACCACAAAACAAACTATTTGATAAAATATATGCAGTTGAGTTATAAAGGGCTAAAAAAGAATACGACGAAATATATTTCAGAATTTTAAGACGAAATAACGTACTTTTCAATATAGACAAATGAGAACATTTTTTTTAAACTAGGAGGGGAATTATTGACACGCATCCTTCAATAACCAAAATGTATATGAATCATCACTAAAGTATATCTAATTAAGCTATGGACCTTCAACCCAAAATATATGTCACAAAAGTATATTGACAAACGAAAACATGAAGCAAAGTTTGAAAATAGGGGATTAAGCAAATTTGGAATGCATTCCTCATATTTTGTGAGATAAGTGTATTGAGGTTACTCGCAGCGCTTGAATTAGTTTGCAAATACCATGCGTTCCGATCTAGATAGATAGATAGATAGATAAAAAGTTTATTATTGTCGAGATACAATTTTGTAGTATTACAGAGACTTATGCTAGAGATTCAGACTATGGTGCCGCCTTTACATCTATAGTTCCTTACAATTAGACTTGCATATAAGTTTTGCTTAAGATTATTATCAAGTTTACTAGGAAAAACGTATAAAAAACCTGGCTTGCGAATACTTACACCTAAGAAACTAGCCTAATCTAGAACTAACTTAAGAATAGGCTTAAACATCTAGATATTTACTTAATGTAGCGATGACCTAGAAGGCAGTAGCAGAGGATTATCAATCGTTGCAGTTGTTTTGAAGAATGCATTATGCCGCTTCGTGACGAGATCTTTTATCGTCGGGACTTGAGCCAGTTGATGCAGCCGTATGGTCGAGAAGTACCAGGGTTTGTCTAGGATGATCTTTAGGCATTTGTTTTGGAGAACTTGAAGCTTACCTTTGTGGTGATTTGCACATTGTCCCCAAACGGGTGCTGCATATGAAATTATTGGCTGAAATGCAACTTTGTAAATAAGCAGCTTATTATGCAGGGAAAGCTTTGACTTTCTGTTAATGAGAGGATACAGGAGTTTTATGGCCATTTGAATTTTGGTACAAACTGTTTCTACGTGATTTTTGAATGTGGTGGACTTATCCAGAATCATTCCTAGATACTTAACAGTTTCGCTCCAAGGAATTGCCTTCCCAACGAAGTTAACGCATCGCGTTGGAAGATTTAAGGGACTTCGTTTCCGGGTGAAGTAAATAGATGCAGTTTTCGCGGGATTTACTTTTATTTTCCAACGAAAATAAAACTGGTAGAGCAAATCTAGTTCACTTTCCAAGGACTGAATTATTGAGTCAGGATCACTTGCTTTGGAGAAAATGCACACGTCGTCTGCAAAGATTGCAAGGTCACACCTGGAGTTCGAGGGGATATCGGCAGTGTAAATATTGAACAGAGCTGGACTCAGGCTTGCTCCCTGGGGTACTCCTGCTGGGACGCGCCGAGAAGTTGAGTGGGTTTTATTAATTTTCACAGCAAATGATCGCTCCGATAAAAAGGATTGTATAAGCTTTACCAAGTAAACTGGGAATGCAAATTGTGTAAGTTTGAACACCAGTCCGTCATGCCAAACAGAGTCGAAGGCTTTTTCAACATCGAGGGTGACCATGCCTACGGACTTTTTCTCATTAAATGCATTGGTGATGCAATGGGATACCCGGTTCAGTTGATGGATAGTAGAGTGGCCCTCTCGAAAACCGAATTGTTCGTTTGGGACCATCCTCTTTTTAGCGATGATTGATTCGATTCTAGCAAGAATTATTTTTTCGAAGACTTTGCTGAGCGCAGGAAGCAAGCTTATGGGACGAAAATTGCTGGGAGATCTAGAGTCTTTTCCAGGCTTGAGTATTGGGATGACGGTCGCTTGTTTCCAGATTGCTGGAAAGTACCCCAACTTGAAGCAGGAGTTAAATATAAAGGTGATTAGAACAATTGGCTTATTGGAGAGGTTTTTCAGAAGTATGTTTGGAATTCGGTCTGCTCCTGGAGATTTACGGTTTTTAAGCCGCTTAATCAATTTAAAGACTTCCTTGGGTTTGCAGAAACAATTGGTAGGCAAATCGAACCAAGAGGAGAGTGACCTAATTGAGCTATCGACGATATCCTCAGTTGCCTTACTGCTCATGTCTTGGGTAAGCGTTCCGATCTTAGTTAATAGAATAATAATGGTTGTTTTAGGGGCATAGAACTTTCGATAAGAATATCTGACATTGTAGCAGTCAAATTTAGGTACCATTTAGAGACTATGTTTAATTATCTTTGGCAAATTACTTTGGAAAAATTTCTATCCGAATAACGTTTAAAAAATACGAAATTTTTCCCGAAATTCGCCTTCCATGCGCTAAACAAAAAGTTCGGCCAATTTACACGTATGTTGCTCCATCTGAGCATCAGAAACGCAATACGATAGATTTCTGTGTAGTGGACAATGTTCATCCAACACGTGCTCGTGCAGTGTGTACCGCGGCAGCTATCGCTATAGTAGAGGGAATGATGACTTAGGTTCCAAATTTAAGAATTTCATGACGTTTTCGTCTTTTGTGGGATGAGTGATGATAATTGATTACCACAAATGCAAATTTGATTGAACTTTTGATTGTTTTCAAAATTTAAGCCATTTTTTTTAATTAAAAGACTGCAAAAACTATTAAAAATCTGCTCAAATTATCCAAAAAATTTAAAACTTTGGTTGACTGTACAACAAAGTCCTTAGAATAAAAGATATAAGGTAATATCATTCGGAAGGACCCCTTTCCTATGGTAACTTTGAAGGATATTTTATTTTTAATTAAGTTTTTTTTCAGAATCATGAAAAAAGTTTTGCTGGTTTCCCTTCAAAAACTGATAGGAATGTATAAATTTCCCAATAATATCTACATAAATATTGAAAAATTAAACACTAACACTAATAATTTTGAAAATAATATTACTTTAAATATTAATAATGATAGTACTCTTAACAGTAATTGAAATGAATTAATATTAATCATATCATCTACGGGAGCGTCCATTGATTACATAAGGTTTTTGGTGAATGGGGTAGATTGATTTGATTGATTCACGCGGATCAATCGGTGGGGGCCTTTTCTACGTTATTTGTCATTTTCATTACGATGCTTGAAGGACAAAAGAGCGCTAGCACAAATGAAAGAAATTTTTTTTATTACGCTCAATGAAGAGATTTTGTCGCGTGATGGCCATTTCGAATAGTTGCGTTCAAAATTGCCATCATTCCGGCATAATCACTGAATTTATATTTTTTCACGATTTTGCGTAAATGAGATTGATAATTATTAACTTCCCAGTATATGGGAAGTTCTTGTAATCGCCTCGAAAATCGAAATTGAAATTTTCAACATTTCTTTACGTTTTGAGGTCTATAGAGTATATATAAAGTGTTTTTAGAAAGGGAGATGTATGTGTGTGTGTGTGTGTACGTACGTACGTACGTTCGTGGACACTTTTTTCTACGAGCATAATTCACGTAAACAAATTCGTATTGACTTTGGTGAGGTGTCAATCGAAGCGTCTTTGTAATCTTAAGAGCTGATTAGTTTTTGGGATACTTTGGTCGGGGGGGTTTGCTGTTTTGACCCTTTGAAGGTCATTTCTGTCATGCGTTATATCTCGCGAACCAAACTTACGATTTGCATGGTTGACATGTCAATCGACGTGTATTAAAATTTAAGTGAGTCTTTCAAATTTTGAAAAAAATTGTTGGAGCCGTTTTTTAATTTAAGAAAAAAAAGTGCAACAATTTAGGGTTTTTTTATAAACAATAATTTTTCAACCTGATTCACGAATTACAGTATTCAATTTTTATAAAATTTATGCATTTCAAGTAATGCTTGTAAAAATAACATCAAAACTTTTTCTTATGATTACGTAAAAAATTAAATAAAAAACAAAAAATCATTAACAGGCATCATGATTTTCAAAATTTCTGTCGTGCGTTGTATATATCTCGCGAACCAAACATACGATTCGCATGGTTAAGCTGTCAATCAACGCGTATTATTATTTTTGTGAACCTATCAAATTTTGAAACAAATTTTGAAAAAAATCGTTTGAGCCGTTTTTTAATTTTTTAAAAAAAGTGCAAAAATTGTGATTTTTTTCAAAAACAATAAATTTTTAACCTTATTGTCAAGTCCAAGTAATCAATCTTTATATAATTTATATACTCCAAACAGTTTTTTTAAAAATGCCCTCAACATTTTTTCTCATGACTACAAAAAAAAATCAAATAAAAAATAAAAAATCATTAACAGTCATCATGATCTTCAAGGTAATTTCTGTCATGCGTTATATCTCGCGAACCAAACAAAGGATTTGCATTATTAGGGTGTCAATGAACGCGTATTCATATATTCGTAAATCTGTTGCATTTTTAAAAAAAATCGTTGGAGCCGTTTTTTAATTTAAGAAAAAAAGTGCAAAAAATTAGGTTTTTTTTCATAAACAATAAATTTTTAACCTTATTTGCGAAATGAAGTAGACAATGTTTACAAAATTTACATACTTCAAACAATGTTTGTAGAAAGATCATCAAAACTTTTACTCATGATAACGTAAAAAATTAAATTAAAAATAAAAAATCATTAAAAGTCATCATGATTTTCAAGGTCATTTTTATCATTCACTATATCTCACGAACCAGATATAATATTTGCATCATTAAGGTGTCAGTTTACGTGTATTAACATCTTTGTGAAGTTTTTAACATTATAAATACTCGTTTCATCCTTTTTTAATTTAATAGAAGAAAATGCAAAAAATTATAGTTTTTTTCATAAAAAATATTTTTTAACCTGATTTGCGCAGCACAGTAATAACTGTTTATAAAATTTATACATTCTTATCAGGTTTTGAAGAGAAACCGGCAAAATTTTCTTCCATGATTATGAAAAAAACTAAAATAAAAATAAAAAAATCATTCAAAGTTACCATGTAAAGAGGGTTCACACAAATGTTAATACGCGTCGATTGACACTTAACGATGCAAATCGTATATTTGGTTCGCGAGATATAACGCATGACAGAGGGGCGAAGCAACAAACGTCCCCCACCGAAGTGTCCCGAAAAATAATCAGCTCTTAAGATTGGAAAGACGCTTCGATTGACACATTAACGGAATCGATAAGACTTTGTTTACGTGAGTTATGCTCATAGAAAACACTGTCCACGAACGTACATACGTACGTTCACACACACACACACACACATACATCTCCCTTTCTAAAAACACTTAATATATACTCTATAGACCTCAAAACGTAAAGAAATGTTGGAAATTTCAATTTTGATTTTCGAGGCGATTACAAGAACTTCCCATATACTGGGAAGTTAAAAATTATAGTCAGATGGATAAATAGTGTGGCTTATGAATCAGACATGTGATCAAACGAAATTACCTCTTATAATTATTAATACCAAAATATGTTGGAAACGATTTTTTAAAAAACTTTGTGTTCAATGTATAAAAATTATATCTATGAAATAATATTTTTGGAATCCAAGCACCATGTGTCAATGAAAGACAAAATTTGTGCGTTAACTAAAAAATAGAATTCGTATTTGATATTTTGTGATAAAATTAAAGAAGTGAAAACGTTTTCAGGTTTTTGTTATCGTCTCCTTGTAATATTGACACCGACTCTCGCAAGAAAACCAAGTGTATAGCAAACATATTTTATAGTGCAACAAATGAAAGCACTTCAAATTCTCCCTTTAGAACATAAAGCGATAAAAACTCGACAATATTGCTTTGATTTCTACATGGCCGTTCACAGAAAGGCGAGATCTAATTTGCAAATATAATGTAAGAATGTTCAACGTTTGTTTTCTCAGTAACATTTCCTGTATGAATATTGCGAATGGGTTTTATATAGGATAGGGCGCAAGCCATTCAAGAGCACTTAAACCAATCTTGAAACGTTCAGGAGTGTACTTAGCTTATTTTTTCATCCTGCGCATTTTATTACAATTTTTTCTTGGAAAAGTTTCGGAAGATAATATCGTTTTCATAAAATTGAAAGTCATCGGTGAAATGTCTTCAGTCTATGATCATTTAATGACTGAAATGATGGGGACTCATTAAATATTAAGCGATTATCTGAAGTGCTACCATAAGTTCGTTTAGGAAATTGAAATATATATGGCTTGTTACTCGTCTCTTCGTCGATTTTTAAGCTCATGATAGGACAACTTTAATTAAGGCAGAGAATTGTTTCAAGTTGTACTTAAATATATTAATATACCAACGTGACTCATACTTTCTTGCTCAATATTTAAATTCAAATGATATTAAATCTTATAACGCCTATTGACAACTAATGAAAAATGAAAAAAATGTCTTTTCAAACGCAAACATGGCAATTTTTGCTAATGTATAAACAAATTACCAGTCATTCAAATTTCATTTACTGACAATTAGCAAAGACCATTATGATTTTCACATATTTTACTATTTATATTGCCTATATGTAAGATAGACATTTTCGCCTGGAATATTAGACATTATCTAAGCAGGATTCAAGTGTCAATTGTTGAAAAACATTACAAGTACAATTAAACTCGACACAAAATCCGCGTTAACCACGAACTTGAATTAAAGTTTTTGCTAATATCTTACGAGAGAAAAAATTAAACGCTTCTTTTAAAACTAAACTGCCAATCGTTTCTAATTTGAAATTTTACTAACATCCCAATTCCCAGTGGGAAATTTTTGTAATTGAAATGGATTGGCAGGATCGCCATGAAATGCGCGGATCTTGGCATATTAAACAAAATTGAATATTAGCTAGTTATCGGCGCAAGCGCCAAAGATGATGGCAAGCAAAGGAGCTGCTTATATTTCTAACGCAGCGCAAGCGCTGCAATGAACAATGAAAAGAAGAATGTAGACAGTCCAAATTTTCTAGTATGAATGTTATTTTATTCATTGATTCCCATTTCTTTTATACAAAAATATTTCTTATGTACAACTTACTAACTAAGCAAATATTATTTACGTGTTCCTGACCTAAATTTATTCCCGATATTTTCCAATGGTCACAAAATGCAAGTGCAAGCAATTAAGTGTAGCTTATTGGCTTCAAGAACCTTAACGAAGATGTAAGCAATAAAATGCCAATAGCCCCGGATTCTTTTTCATTCTTATGCCATCCCCATGCTGAACTCATTACCAGTGCACAGTCAGTCAGTCTTTAATTGTTTTGCTGAGTCGCTCTCATTTCATTGTTTATGAGAAAAACAATGTACTTGGGATATACTCACAAAGGCTGACTCTCAAGGCTTCGACTCGTACCGGGTTGTTAGATGGCAATGTATAAATATTGTTTACGTCCGGCATGGTGGTCAGCATATGTTTTGTTTGCTTGTGTAGTTTGTATTACACTACACAATTTTGCGAGTCCCTAAATTTGACATATCTCCACGATTTAACATCTAGAGATATGAAATAAATATAATAAATCAATCATTAACTTTCCAGTATATGGGAAGTTCTTGAAATTGCCTCGAAAATCGAAATTGAAATTTTCAACATTTCGTTACGTTTCGAGGTCTATAGAGTATATATAAGGTGTTTTTAGAAGGAGAGATGTATGTTGGTGTGTGTGCGTAAGTACGTACGTACGCCTGTACGTTCGTGGACAGTTTTTTCTACGAGCGTAACTCACGTAAACAAAGTTGTATCGACTTTGTTAAGCTGTCAATCGAATCGTCTTTGCAATTTTAAGAGCTAATTGATTTTTGGGATACTTCGGTCGGGGGATTTGCTGTTCTGCCCGTTTGAAGGTCATTTCTGTCATGCGTTATATCTCGCGAACCCAACATACGATATCCTTTAACAAGGTGTCAATTGGCGCGTATTGACATTCATGTAATTCTATCAAGTTTCTAAACAAATTCTTGCAGCCGTTTTTTATTTTAAAAAAAAAGTGTAAAAAATTGGGTTTCTTTTTCAAAAACAATAAATTTTAAAGCTTATTTTCAAGTCACAGCAACCAATGTTTATATAATTTATATACTCCAAACAGTTCTTCTAAAAACCCTATCAAAATTTTATCTCATGTCTACAAAATAAATCAAATAAAAAATAAAAAATCATTAACAGTCATCATGATCTTCAAGGTCATTTCTGTCATGCGTTATATCTCGCAAACCAAACATACGATTTGCATCGTTTAGGTGTCAATGGACGCATATTAACATTTTTGTGAATCTGTCGAATTTTGAAAAAAAAACGTTAAAGCCGTTTTTTTTTAATTTAATAGAAGAAAATGCGAAAAAGTATGGTTTTCTTCATAAAAGAATATTTTTTTAACCTGATTTGCACAGCACAGTGATACCAGTTTATAAAATTTATACATTCTTATCAGTTTTTGAAGAGAAACCAGCAAAACTTTCTTACTTGATTATTAAAAAAACTAAATTAAAAATAAAAAATCATTCAAAGTTATCATGTAAAGAGGGTTCATACGAATGAAATTACTTTATATCTTTTATTCTAAAAGTATGATTGTAAATTCAATCAAAGTTTTAAAATATTTGCATATTTTGAGCAGATTTTTAATAGTTTCTATAATCTTTTAATTATAAAAACTGCTTACATTTTGAAAACCAACAAAATTTCAATCAAATTTGCATTTGCGGTAATCAACGATTTGAATAGTAAAATGTTTTGTAGTCAATACTTTGCAAGATTATATGCTTTGAAAAGCTTTCATCGAATAAAAAATTGTAGTTTTTAGTAGATTCATTCTTTAGTAATCGTAAGATTTCAATAACCATCATCATTTGTAATACATTTTACTTTTTACGTGCAATTGAACTTATTTTTGACTGCATATACAAAATTTTTCAAGACCAAAAAGGCCCCCACCGATTGATCCGCGTGAATATTCAAGCTTTCTTCATCGACCAAAAACCTTACGTAATCAATGGACCCTCCCGTAGACGATATGATTCATATTAACTCATTCCTGTTACTGCTATGAAAACCTCTCATTGTTATTACTTAAAGTAGTATTATTATCAAAATTATTATTGTGTTTAATGTTGTTGATGTTTATGTAGATATTACTGGGAAGTTGACCGTGTGGACCTCAAGGGTCGCACCTTGCGGCTTGTTTTTAGAGGAATGGCTGTGTGTGTATGTACGTATGAATGTATGTTCGTTCGTAATTATTTTTCTTCTCGACTATCTCAAAAACCAAAGATGATAGTGACGTGGGAATGGTTTCATTTGACAAGTAATTACGTAACTTAAAACTGAGTGACTTCTCTACAAAACCGGCCCTGCTCTTTCTTATTGACAATAAAAAACTGGAAAAACCAAAAAACAAGTTCAATTTTGAAACTGTCAAAATGCACTATTCATTCGTGCAGATTCCAACTACTTAAATAGTAATATTTTTATTATTGTGTGTTTAACAAAATTATGATCAAATTTGTAGAAAATGTTATTAAGAGTAGTCAAAACAAAAACAAGATCAATTTACCAAGTTACAAACTTACATTATCAGGTTTGGGAGAATCGCAGTAATGACGCTAGTGCCGTTATAATAGGATATTCCGATAAATAATTTTATATTGTTGACAATAATCAAATGATGTTAGCTATAATTTGATATTGTAAATAACAATTCTAATTATTTAACGATAATCAAACGTTTTTAATAACGAATAATCATTATTAAAAATAATTAAATACTCTCAATAACGAATAATAATTGCTAATAATGATTGAATATTCTTGATAACAAAAAAATTTTGATAATAATAAAACGTACTTGTTAATAATGGAACCTACTTGCAATAATTTAATGCTTGTGAAAGTTCAAAGAAATTGAATGTGAGGATTTTGCTCGAAACGAAAAAATTAACAATCTTTTTGGAATTTTAACCAATTAAAACAAAAATATTAGGTTCAACAACATTCGGAAGCAATAATGAAATGTACATTTGACAAAAAAATGTACATTTGAAAAAAACAATGGTGTAGAGCCTGGTTGCAAGTCGAAGTTCTTAATAGTAAAACTTACTTTTGATGAAGCAATGCTTAGTTTTATAGAAAATTTAAATAGTATTTATCAAAAAAAAATTGTTGTTGCTGTCTGATACGTCTTATTTAATGTTGAGTTTTTCCAAAATTTTAAATCATATTCAATTGTAGATGCTATGGATAAGATGACTGAGGTTATGAGAGCTTCATTGATTTCTTCTATTTTTTTATAATATTGATAACGAATAATAAAAAAAATTATTGTTTCTTTATTCGCCCCATCCCACTCCAGGGAAGTAAGTCGTGTGGACCTTGAAAGTCTCTCCTAGACCACTTTTTTTTAATTAGGTTAGAAGAATTCAAATATCAAGACCGTAAAGTTTTTTGAATGGGTTTTATCGTTGTTAATGAAAGACTATTGACCTCCTGCGAATAACACTTCGCTTAAACAAAAGCACGATAAGCTATCTACCTAGCTTACGTGGCGTCTTTTATTGGGAGTATTGGTAGTTTCGATTTATCGCACGAAAGGTGTTCACATAAAATGTCATTAAATTCTGATACATAATGAAAAATAAGGATTTGAACAATTCTAACATCCTTTTGTATCAAATACGTGGCCTTTATTTAGAAAGCTACATATTTAACCAATAGATATGAAAAATTGATTTTAGACAAGTCTGTCTCACATATATTAATGGAAAGCTCATGTAATCGTGCCGAAAATTGAAATTTCAACATACCATTACGTTATGAGGTCCTTCGAGTATATTTAAGATATTTTGTAAGAAAGTCTATGTGGGTAATTGTGCGTACGTACGTTCAAGGGCAAATTTTTCTATGCGCATAGCTCACGTAAATAAAGAGCATATTGACTTAGTTAAGGCGTCAATCGAAACGTATTTGCAATTTTAAGAGCTACTTAGATTTTCGAAAAAACATCAATATAGTCAATAGCATTATTTTACGTGAGATATGCTCGTGGAAAATACTGTCCACGAACGTCGGTACATACACACACTCTCATATACCTACTTCTTGCTGAAAACACTTTTGATATACTTTAAAGACCTCAAAACGTAAAAATGTGTTGAAATTTCAATTTTGATTTTCGAGGCAATTACGAGAAATTCGCATATACTGGGAAGTTAATAAACTTTGTTCCACGATAGTTCACGAGGCGAAATTGCAAGTCACATCAATTGGTACGACAAATTATACGTTTGGGTCCGTTGCCAGGTTGGTGGTGATTCAGCTACCATCCTGGAAAGGAGACAGAAACTAAATCTTCATGGAAAGTGTGGTTTCGGGATGACGAATGGCTTCCTCTTCAGGTGCTGTCATATGTGTGAGTTTGTGTGTGTGTACGTATGTACGTAAGTACGTACGTTCGTGGACACTTTTTTCTACGAGCATAACTCACGTAAACAAAGTCGTATTGACTTCGTTAAGGTGTCAATCGAAGGGTCTTTGCAGTTTAAAGAGCTGATTAGTTTTTGGGATACTTCGGTCTGGGTTTTTTGTTGTTTTGCCCCTTTGAAGGTCTTTTCTGTCATGCGTTAAATATATCTCGCGAACCAAACATACGATTTGCATGTTTAATATGTCAATCGACGCGTATTAACATTTTTGTGAATCTATCAAATTTTCAAAAAAAATCGTTGGAGCCGTTTTTTAATTTAAGAAAAAAGTGCAAAAAATTAGGGTTTCTTCATAAACAATAAATTTTTAACCTTATTTACGAAAGACAGTGTTCGATTTTTATAAAATTTATATACTTCAAGCAATGTTTGAAAAAATGTCTTTAAGACTTTTTCTCATGATAACAAGAAACATTAAATTAAAAATTAAAAATCATTAACAGTCATCATGATCTTCAAGTTTATTTCTTCCATTCACTATATCCCACCAACCAGATATAATATTTGCATATTTAAGGTGTCAATCGACGTGTTTTAAAATCTCTTTGATTATTTTAACATTTCAAAGGTCCGTTCTAGCGGTTTTTTAAGTTTAATAGGAGAAAATGTGAAAACTCCGGGTTTTTTCATAAAAAAATATTTTTTAACCTGATTTGCACAACACAGTAATAAATGTTTATAAAATTTATAAACTCCTATCAGTTTTTGAAAAGAAACCAGCAAAACTTTTTTCATGATTCTGAAAAAAATTCAATTAAAAATAAAAAAACATTCAAAGTTACCATATGAAAAGGGTTCTTCTGAATGATATTATATCTTTTATTCTCTTCTCTTTTATTATCTTGAATTCTATTACCTTATATCTTTTATTCTACAGTCAATCAAAGTTTTAAAATGTTTGGATAATTTGAGCAGATTTTTAATAGTTTTTGCAGTCTTTTAATTAAAAAAAGCGGCTTAAATTTTGAAACCCATCAAAATTTCAATCAAATTTGCATTTAATCAATCATCATCACCCATCCACCAAAAGCCTTACGTAATCAATGGATGCTTCCATAGATGATATGATTAATATTAACTCATTCCTGTTACTGCTATGAACACCTCTCATTATTAGTACTTAAAGTAGTATTATTTTCAAAATTATTATTGTTTTTAATATTTTTAATGTTTATCTAGATATTACTGGGAAGTTGACCGTGTGGACCTCAAGGGTCGCACTTCTCGGCTTGTTTTAATATTTGTATATGCGAATTTTAGTTTTGTATAAGCTTTGTTGCTAAGTTCAGTTTTTCCTGGGTTAGAACCTCCTAGTCTAGTCGATAACATTTTCAACTAGTAGACAATGTTATCGACTAGACTAGGAGGTTCTAACCCAGGAAAAACTAAATCTTCATGTTTCTCGAGAATCGTGGCTTTTACAAAACTGCTATACACTGCGTAGCCTATTTTAAAGATGCCTTTAACTATTTTTATTGATCAGCATGAAACTGTTGTTGAAGTTTTCTTTAAAGTTATAATTGGAAGAATCTTTATCGATGGTTGACGACATACTTCAAATAAAATTAAAAAAAAACCTGTTTTTCTTGTTCTTATCAAATCAAACGATTAATATCTGTCACCTTAGCATCAATGATGCTTTAAAAATGGTCATTTGTCATCTGGAAAATTTTCAGAGTGAATTCTTTACCACAAGCTACTCCCAATAGTGGGAGGAAACGGAAACTCTCTGAAAATTTGTTAGGCGTCCATAAGGCACCTTTAACTGTTGATGCTTTTTCCGAGGTCGTCCATCTGTCTGAAATGCACTGATGGATTGGGAATACTGCTTAATGATATCCTTCGACGTGAAAAACGCCTTTGATTCGGCAAATTGACAGCATATATGTTACAGAACGCATTGAGTAAAGTTGGTGTCCCTGTTTACATCCACAAACTGACATTTGGCTGCCACTTTGATAAGAATAAAGATAGAGATTTGAACAAAGAGGTAATAAACACAGGAGAGGAAGATCACCAAATTTGGTGGGCTAACTTTTATGAAGGTGGTTGTGACACTAACACTAACTTGCTGACGTGAAGGGCGTACATCGCATGCGAGTAAAAATGGGCATAAAAAGGCGGGAGTTCAACATTTATTCGAAATTTTCTGTCGTTTGTAAGAAGATACAGGAAAATATAGCTGCTGTTCAAAATAATTTTGAGTGTAACCTAATTTGAAAACATTAAATAATGAGTACAATAGCAGCTATATCATTGAATGAGCCTATATGAGAAGCGTAAATTTGTTCACACGGTCGATAATCAATTGCAATGAAAGAATTCAATGCTAAACGGAAAAAATTATCACAAGAATTGACAAACTTGGCAAGATATTCACAAATTCAAGGGGAAGCATGCAATTAACTAAATGGGAAAATTTCCAAAACATGTATTACTAGAGCATAATTTCAAACATATTGATTGATTTACAAACTTGAGATTTGGTATTCAGATAAAAACAAAATAGACAAGCCACGAGGTGCGACCCTTGAGGTCCACACAATCAACTTCCCAGTAATATCTATGTGAATATTAAAAGTATTAAACACAAAAATAATTATGAAAGTAATACTACTTTAAATAATAACAAGCCGTGAGGTGCGACCCATGAGGTCCACACTTGCAACTTTCCAGTAATATCTAAAAATATATTAAAAATATTAAACACAATAATAATTATGGAAATAATACTACTTCAAATAATAAAAATGTACTTCTCGTAAAATTGATTACGTATGGATTTTGGTGCATTGGTTTGATTGATTATTCACGTGGATAAATCGGAGGGGGGACAGGTTACAAAGCAGTTTTTTCATTAAAGTTAAAACATGGTGCTGTGAAGACTATTGAAAATCTGCTCAAATTTTGCAAACATTAATAAACTTTGATTGACTGATTAAGGTATTATGATTCGAATGAACCCTTTTTACATGGTGACTTTGAATGATTTTTTTATTTTTAATTTAACTTTTTTGTAATCATGAGAAAAGTTTTTGCTGGTTTCTCTACAAAAATTGATAAAATTTTATAAATTTTACAAACATTCATTATTACGATGTGCAAATCAGGTTAAAAATGAATCTTTTTATGAAAAAAAACACTACTTTTCGATTTTTTTTAAATAAATTAAAAAAACGCTTTAACGATTTTTTAAAATATAAAAACATCATAAAAATGATAATACGCGTCGGATGACATTTTAATGATGGAAATATTATATTCAGTTTTCGAGATATAATGAATGACGTAAATGACCTTGAACGTTTAATGATTTTTTATTTTTTATTTAATTTTTTTTGTAATCATGAAAAAAACTTTGGCTGGTTTTTTTACAAAAACTATTTGGAGTATGTAAATTTTATAAACATTGATTACTTAGGTTTGAAAATTACTTAGGTTTGAAAATCAGGTTGAAAATTTTGTGTTTTTGTAAAAAACCTAATTTTTTTGTGATTTTTTAAAAAAAATTAAAAAACCGCTTCAAGAATTTTTTTAAAAATTTGATAGAATCACGCAAACGTGAATACGCGTCAATTGACACTTTGTTCAAAAAAATCGTACGTTTGGTTCGCGAGATGACATTCGAATGACAGAAATGACCTTCAAACGGGCAAAACAGCAAACCCCCCCGACCGAAGTTTCCCAAAAACTAATAAGCTCTTGAGATTGCAAATACGCTTTGATTGACATCTCAACGAAGTTGATACGACTTTGTTTACGTGAGTTATCGTCGTAGAAAAAAGTGTCCACGAACGTACATACGTACGTACGTACGTACGTACGTACATACACACACACACACACATACATCTCCCTTTCTAAAAACACTTTATATATACTCTATAGACCTCAAAACGTGAAGAAATGTTGAAAATTTCAATTTCGATTTTCGAGGCGATTACAAGAACTTCCCATATACTGGGAAGTTAATAAGGAGAAGTACTCATAACAGTAATTGGAGTAGGTAAGGCTTTTGGTGGATGAAGGGTGGATTGGTTTGATTGAATATTGACGCGCATCAATCAGAAGGAGGTGGCAGGTTACAAACCCTTTTCTACGTTATTTGTTATTTTCATATCGATGCTTGAAGGACAAAACAGCGCTAGAAAAAATGAATCCAGTTTTTGTAAATACGGCCGCTGAAGAGATTTTGTCGCGTGGTGGCCATTTTGAATCGTTGTGTTCAAAATTGCCATGATTTCGGCATAATCATTGAATTTAATTTCTTCACGATTTTACATCAATGAGGCTAATAATTATTTCTCATTTTCAGTTGGTCTTGAAAAACATGGAATATGCATTCAAAAATCAGTTTAATTTCATGAAAAAAGTAAAATGTATTACAAATAATGGTGGAGGGAGTAATTGAAATCTTACGATTACTAAAGAATAAATCTACTAAAGACTACAACTTAAAGCATATGATCTTGCAAAGTTTTGACTACAAAACATTTTGCCATTCAAAGCGTCGATTAAGACAAATGCAAATTTGATTGAAATATTGATGGTTTTCTAAATTTAAGCAGTTTTTTAATTAAAAGACCGTAAAAACTTTTAAAAATCTGCTCAAATTATGCAAATATTTTAAAACTTTGTTTGTTTTATAACATGTGTTAGAACGTCGTACTCTAGTCAACAACATTGTCTTCTAGTGTGCAATTCAATCCATCAACAAGCCGGCCGTGGTCGTGCTGTCTCATGACGGATGGCAAATGACAGCACCTGAAGTGAATGCCATCCGACACGCCGAAACCACACTTCCTACTAAAATTTGTTTGTTTGTTTCTGTTTTTACAAGAACTGTTTGAAGTATATAAATTATATAAACATTGATTACTTCGGCTTGAAAATAAGGTTAAAAATTTGAAGGAAAAACCCTAATTTTTTCCACTTTTTTTTAAAAGTTGGAAAACGGCTTCAAGAATTTTTTTAAAACTTTATAGAATCTTACAAATGTCCATGCGCGTTGTTTGACACCTTGATCATGGCAATCGTATTTTTGGTTCACGAGATATAACGCATGACAGAAATGACCTTCAAACGGGCAAAACATCAAACCCCCCGACCGAAGTCTACCAAAAACTAATCAGCTCTTAAAATTGCAAAGACGCTTCGATTGACACTTCAACAAAGTCGATACGAATTTGTTTACGTGAGTTATGCTCGTAGAAAGAAACTGTCCACAAACGCACGTACGTACGTACGTACGTTCATACAAACTTCTTTCTAAAAACACTTTATATATACTCTATATACCTTAAAACGTAAAGAAATGTTGAAAATTTTAATTTCGATTTTCGGGGCGATTACAAGAACTGCCCATATACTGGGAAGTTAAAAATAGCATTCTCGGTAGCTTTGACGTTGTATTCCAAGAAAGAAATGCTTTAAAATTAAGATACATACTCATCATATAATAGCACAGTTAATTTGTTGCTTTTAAGTGTACATAAAACAGATTAAGCGGGGAAGTAGTTGAGTATTCATTAAATGTAATATTCGCCAACTGTTGCATGCTTTGTTTGAAACAATATTAATATATCAAACTTAGACGCATACATTGTTAAATTTATACAAACAACATTCAAAAATAATTACTATATATTGTATATAAAATAATATAATCTTTCAGCCAATAAAATATTTTTTAACCGGGCTTGGGACCGGTTCCGCTGAAATTACGGCGACACTCATATCTTGCATGCTATGGTTTCATAAATAAGTCAAATAAAAAGAATCAAATTTAGATTTTTGATTCATTTAATTTAATTAAACAAACTAATTTGCGCCCATTATGACTACGCCACAGTGACAGTACCAGCGCAACTGTCAGAAATTATTGCAAGAAAATTCAATGCAACCAAATGAATCATTTATCACTGATAAACACTCGGTTTACTTGCACAAACTTAATATACGTATATTCCGGATAGACACACACATGAAAAGATACTCCTTCCAGCCGAAAACGCGAGTTATTCGCACAATAAGCTACAACACACTACATCGTTAATAACACTTAATTCACAGCTTTAAAATTGGCTTCTACACTTTTTGTCGACAGTAAGTTAGTTCCCTGTTCAACGGATTTGAATAGATGGAAATGGATTTCCACACTTCCATCTATTCAAATCGCCACCTACATCGTAGTAATCGTTTCTTTCAAAATAAAGGTGCTGAGTGCAATTTTTGGGATCATTTATTTTGCAACAACCATGAAAACAAGCCGTGAGGTGCGAACCATGAGGTCCACACGGTCAACTTCCCAGCAATATCTACATAGATATTAAAAATATTAAAAACAATAATAGTTATGGAAATAATACTACTTCAAATAATAAAAATGTACCTCATATAAGTTATTGGAATGACTAAATATTAATCGTAACATCTACGCGAGCGTCAATTAATTACGTAAGGATTTCGGTGCATTGGTTTGATTGATTATTCACGCGGATCAATCGGAGGGGGGGACAGGTTTCAAAGCAGTTTTTTCATTAAAGTGAAAACATGGTGCTGTGAAGACTATTGAAAATCTGCTCAAATTTTGAAAATATTAATAAACTTTGATTGACTTTACAACAACGTCTTTAGAATACGAGATTTAAGGTATAATGATTCGAATGAACCCTTTTTACATGGTGACTGAATGATTTATTTTTTATTTTTTATTTATTGTAATCATGAGAAAAGTTTTTGCTGGTTTCTCTTCAAAAATTGATGAAAGTTTGTAAATTCTGTAAACATTTACTATTACGATGTGCAAATCAGGTTGAAAATGGATTTTTTTTGAAAAAAACACTACTTTTCCAAAAAAAATTAATAAATCAAAAAAATCGCTTTAACGATTTTTTTAAAATATGAAAACATCATTTAAATGTTAATACGCGTCGATTGGTACCTGAATGATCGAAAGATTATATTTGGTTCTCGAGATATAATGAATGACGTAAATGACCTTGAACGTTTAATGATTTTTTATTTTTTATGTAATTTTTTTTTGTAATGGCGAAAAAAACTTTTGCCGGTTTTTTCTCAAGAACTATTTGGAGTATATAAATAATATAAACATTGATTTCTTAGGTTTCAAAATCAGATTAAAAATTTTGTGTTTTTGAAAAAAACCCTAATTTTTTGCACTTTTTTTTTAAAATTAAAAAACGGCTTCAACGATTTTATTTAAAATTTGATAGATTCATTAATTGTTAATACGCGTCGATTGACACCTTATTGATGAAAATCGCATGTTTGGTTCGTGAGAAATAGCGCATAACACGGTTGACCTTCAAGGGGTGAAAACAGCAAACCCTTCCGACCGAAGTTTCCCAAAAACTAATCAGCTCTTAAGATTACAAAGACGCTTTGATTGACACCTCAACGAAGTCGATACGACTTTGTTTACGTGAGTTAGGCTCGTAGAAAAGCTGCCCGCGAACGCACGTACGTACGTACATACACACACCCACCCATACATACTTCTTTCTAAAAACACTTTATATATACTCTATAGACTTCAAAACGTAAAGAAAAGTTGAAAATTTCAATTTCGATTTTCGAGGCGATTACAAGAACTTCCCATATACTGGAAAGTTAATAATAAAATTGTCAGTTAAAAAAAATAGAAAGAGGATGATTTTCAAGCATCAAAACATCTTTGTTATTCGTTTTGTCACAAAATTTTTAAGGTACAAACAAACAAACGGTACAGTCCTTCTTTGTAACTTTCAGAAATATGTATTGATATCAAAAAACGATACCTGAAACGTCTAGTGTCACATAATTTTCTTTGCAATATAAGTGCAAAAAAGAATTTCAAACTTCCCAGTACAGTAAAACCTGTCAATAGCGGAACCTGTCAATAGTGGAATTTTTTTTGGCCGATGAGCTCTTCCATACAAATTGACCTGTCAATAACGGAAAATCGAAACTCCAAATAGTGGAAAAAAATTCTTGGAAACAAAAAATGTATCGTTTTCTTTCTCATTTCGAGTCATTTTTTGGACTTCTTTATTGTTTGGACGGCATCGTGTAATCAAAACTTCTAAGAAATCGAAATTCAGTTTTTTGTGATTCGATAGCTATGAATTATGCACTGTCTTTGTGTGTGCGACCATAGATTGTTTGGTTTGTCAATTGCACTTGAGAGAAAAAATGATTCGTTAAAAGGGGGATAATAAACCAGTCCAACCGTCACGTCTCACGTTAAAACAAAAGTACAATTTGATAAAAGATCATGAAGCCAAAATTTGGAATCGAAGTTTTGAAAGACAAATACAAATGTGGTACAAATGGTTATTAAAGACAAAAAAGAAATCGACGAATACTTTTCATCGCAAAATGTTGAAAATACATTTTTACTCGATTAAATAGAAGAATCCATCAATTTAGTACAGGATAATTTGATTGCAAGCAAAACAAAACAGTGTTTGATTACCGATTACTTTAAATAATTATGTTTGTCATTCGCTGCTTTTTTTATTTTCAGCTTTTCCTTCATTCATTTATCAAATAAAAAGTTTTATCTCAGTACATATTTCCTTTTCACATGATCATTAAATGGCCATGAAAATATATGCATTGTTTTTTTATTCAATTTTACTATCAATAATGGAAAATCATTTTGCTTCGACTCAAATACCTGTTAATAATGGAACCTGTTAATTGTAGAATTCGTGTCAATAGTGGGGAAAAAAATTCCCCACGGGATTCCGTTATTGAGAGGTTTTACTGTATATGGTAAGTTCCTGTAATGGCCCCAAAAATCCAAATTAAAATTTTCAACAAATCTTTACGTTTATCGATCTCGCGAGTATATTTAAAGTGTTTTTAAATTTTTAAAAGTCGATATCTGTGTATGTGTGCATACTTACGAACGGAGATGGTCGTCTTTTCCGCAGCGAAAACTCTCGAAAGGAAAGTCGTATCAAATTTGTTGCGTATTTCCTGCTGCTTAAAATTGGTTAGTCTCAGCAATTTTTTGGTTTTCATTCATCCAAGATCATTTGTGCGAGGTACTTAATTTTGCAAACGACATGTTGGATTCAATTTGCTGAAGTTTGAACCGAAAGACTTCAATATTTTATTAAATTTTTCATTAATTTAATGCCAGTTTTTCCCTCAAAAGATTTTTCTTACACCTGCCTCACAATCAAAGTAATCAAAGTCTATAAAATTCAGATCTACTACAAAAATTAATAATATCAACTCAATAAATAACTAATAATCACTAAGAATAAAAAATTGATACGACAAATTTTACTTATTTTCACTTATTTTAGTGGCGTTGCTGGTATGGCAACTAGATGTCTTTGCATTCGTACGAATTACGCAAATGTGAAATAATTTTAACCAAGCCGTTATTTATTTCAATAAGAAACACATCAATATCACAAAAACTTGAACTTCCTTGTCGCGGTATTTGCATTTGTCGCAATAAGCGGGTTGGAAAGGCAATTGTGTTACATGTTTCTTCTTGACAAAAATTAAAGTTTTTGATATTTGTAAAATGTAATCATACAAAAATAAGCCTTGAGGTCCACACGGTCAACTTCCCAGTAATATCTAGATAAACATTAAAAATATTGAACCCAGTAATATTTTTTATGAAAAAAGTTTTTGCATTTTCTTCTATTAAATTAGAAAAAACGGATTTTTATAATGTTAAAATAATCAAAAACACGTCAATTTATCCCTTAATGATGCAAATATTATATCTGGTTCGTGAGATATACTCGTAGTGAATGGAAGAAATGACCTTGAAGATCATGATGACTGTTAATGATTTATTATTTTTTATTTAATGTTTCTTGTTATCATGAGAAAAAGTTTTGATGACGTGTTTCCAAGCATTGCTTTAAGTATATAAATTTTTTAAAAGTTAAATACTGTCTTCCGTAAAGCAGGTTAAAATTTTTTTGTTTATTAAAAAAACCAAATATTTTGCACTTTTTTTTGCCTCAATTAAAAAACGGCTCCAACCAATTTTTTCAAAATTTGATAGAATCACATAAATGTCAATGCGCGTCGATTGACACCTTGTTAAAAAAAATCACATGTTTGGTTCGCGAGATATAATGCATGACAGAAATGACCTTCAAAGGGGCAAAACAAGAAATCCCCCTAAACGAAGTGTCACAAAAACTAATCAGCTCTTAAAATTGCAAAGACGCTTCGATTGACACCTCAACGAAGTCGATACAACTTTGTTTACGTGAGTTATGCTGTAGAAAAAAGTGTCCACGAACGTACGTACGTACGTGCGTACACACACGCACATACATCTCACTTTCTAAAAACACTTTATATATTCTCTGTAGACCTCAAAACGTAAAGAAATGTTGAAAATTTCAATTTCAATTTTCGAGGCGATTACAAGAACTTCCCATATACTGGGAAGTTAACAATAAACAACGTAAATTTATGTATATTGAGTAAGTGATTGATACGAATAATATTAAGTAATTCCACTTACTCTAGTGACGTGGTTGTGGCATCGATCAATAATTTCACCGCAGATTTTTTTTTATTGAATGTAAACATAGAAATAAGTTAACTATTCCTCAAAGAAAAGTTTTAATATCTTATTTGCTTTTCTGGTAATCAATTTTTCTTTAAATCAGATACGTTAAAGAATTTCATCCATTTTTTTTTTGTTTTTCATTGTTCTTAAAAAATATTCTTAAAAGGGATAAACAGTGGATTTTTTAAAACTGATAATAGGACGTTCATGTTTTATGTAAATATCATGTGTGAAATTCGTGGATTGACAATTGTAAGGCCTCGTAGGGTTTAAGTTTTTCTTCTATCATACGTAAGATTTTATATGTTCAACATCTAATCAGACATCGAATTTTTAGTGAGTACTACGTGTTGTTTTGTAGTCAATTTCAAATGATTTTTAGAGATTCTAAGGTAAAATGACGAAATATCTCATTATATTTGCCAATGGAAAATTCGGCCGCAATCACCAAAAAGCGGCGGTTGCCACGCGACGAAATCTAGCTCAGTTGGCATAAAAACTCCTTAGGCATCCTCATCGTCTTAAAATCATTGCAGACATATTGAATACCTCAGTGAAGTATTTGCTCGACTGTCAGAAACAGCCTATAGATACTCCTAGATAATTCCAAAATGTTCAATTGGAGCAAATCGTAATCATCAATTTCAATTGCGCTAAGTATGATCCGATTA
Source organism: Oxycera nigricornis (assembly GCA_963942545.1). Classification (NCBI taxonomy): domain Eukaryota; kingdom Metazoa; phylum Arthropoda; class Insecta; order Diptera; family Stratiomyidae; genus Oxycera; species Oxycera nigricornis. The sequence continues at coordinate 47,074,843 of OZ012663.1, forward strand.
AATGACAGCAGCTGAACCTGCTTGTGCCTGATAACGAGAAATATATAAAACCCATATTAGGCCATTGACCCTTAAGCAAATTTTCTAACATTATGAAAAAAGACCAGGTAGCATTCAATGATGGTAATTCTGTACTTTCATAACTGTAGTCTAGTGTTAATTTTCAAAGCATTTTTCATGTTCAAATATTTTATATTTATTTTAAGACGAAATTATAGCAGCAAATATTCTACATTTTATATTTCTTTTTCCAAAAAAAAAACATACTTTATCTTATCTTATTATTAAAAATAAGGTTTCGCCTATCAATGGAATTTTTTCTAGATTCATACATGGGAGTACTTTATATTTTATGATATACATATTCATATGGATGAGCGTTACGTCAAAACTGTTATTATTTCCTAGAATTTTCTGAAAAATGCTTCAACTGAACCAAATCCAAACTTTATCAAAGTGCTATCTCTCTTTCATAAATTGCTATTGCACAACAAAACTTCGTGATAAAAAATTGTTATATAAGGTAAACAAAGAGGAAAGCAAGAAAAAATTCAAAGGAGGAATAAGACTCAAGCAATCTTTGTGGTATATGCACACTATTTGAAACAATTGAAAATATTCAAGGAAAGAGGAGAATCAGAATCATCACAACCACACATAAAACACAGAACTAGTTGCAGATGATAACTTTCCCCCTTGGTAATTTTCCACGCTTCAGATAGAACATTTCACATGAAAGATAGTGACTGTAAATTGCGCTCGCTCAGTGGTGGAACAAAATATTCTATGGGAAATATTATAAAAACTCGCATGTAGAGCAAATAATGATAACATGTTTTGGTTTAAGATGGTGGACAAAACCTCACGAAAATAAATTCCATATCTGTAGTAAATGTAAGATAATAAATGTTCAAAATAATACAAACTAACTAATTTTTCAGGTAACATCATCCAATAATAATTCCAACAAAAGCCTCTCGATGAAGACTTGCCGGAATTTCATTATTTCCATGCATTCTGATGAGCACAAAAGCTTACAATTGAATTAAACGCATCATGGGAACAGACATGACCAAAACGAGTCCTAATAGGATCTTTCATAGGAGAAAGTCAAGTGAACCGCACAAGTTTCTAAGGACTTATGCAAAGACATTTTCATACCAAGGAGATTTCTGAATGGTAATACAAAATACAAGGAGTTGTTCGTTGTGAGAACGTATTACGAGAATCTTCTCATTGCAAAAAGTAGTACGGGTAGCACACAATAATGAAGACGAGACAATCCATAACGTTTTCATGAAGACGAGAACTTTTTGTTAAACTTGCATATTGTTAAATTTTGAAAATTATCTCGTTGAAAAATAACATAGCTCCTTCTGCAATGTTATCGAGCATCATCAGGATAGCTCCACCTTTCTGAAAATGCAATGGGTGACCAATGCATATTGAAATAATTCATAGAATTTTTCTAAAACAGTGCAATTTTGACGGATACGCTGACCCGAAATGGCTAGACCACAATTCTGCAGGTGGTTACAAGACGGAGACGCAGCTTTGAAGTGTCTGTTGTTGAAAGCACTTAAAAAAGCTGGAAGCAAATCTTTTGATTTGTTCGATCTAAAAACTGTCTATGTGGAAGACAAAACATTGACTTGTTTGAGGTTTTTTTCGAAGGAAAGTTTGGATTACTGGACAAAATTATACAAAACAAGCCGCGAAGTGCGACCCTTGACGTCCACAGGGTCAACTTCCCAGTAATATCTAGATAAACATTCAAAATATTAAACACCATAATAATTTTGAAAATAATACTAGTTTAAACAAGTTTGAAAAATTGGAGGTTAGAAAATAATATTTGTTTATTATTGTCTAGCCAGCGAAATCTGCGGCTGTGACGCAAATATGCTCTTTAAAGAACCTTGTTTATATTTATGTAAATATTACTGGGAAGTTGACCGTGTGGACCTAGAGGGTCGCACTACGCGGCTTGGTTATTTTCATATCGATACTTGAAGGACAAAACAGCGCTAGCAAAAATGAATGCAGTTTTTGTTATTACGCCCACTGAAGAGATTTTGTCGCGTGATGGCCATTTTGAATAGTTGCGGTCAAAATTGCCAGCACTTCGGCATAATCACTGAATTTGTATGTTTTCACGATTTTACATCAATGAAACGTTTTGAGAAACATTGATAATGCAGTCAAAAATAGGTTCAACTGCACGTAAAAAGTAAAATATATGTATTTCAAATGATGAAGGAAGTAGCTGAAATTTTACGAATACTAAAGAACAAAACTCCTAAAAACTACAACATTTTATTTGATGAAAGCTTTTCAAAGCATATGATCTTAAAAAGTGTTGACTACAAAACATTTTACCATTCAAAACGTTGATTGATAATAAACTTTGATTGACTTTACAACAATGTCTTTAGAATAAGAGATTTAAGGTATACAAATTCGTATGAACCCTTTTTACATTGTGACTTTGAACGATTTTTTTTATTTTAAATTCAATTTGTTTTGAAATCATAAGAACATATTTTGCTAGTCTCTACATAAATTTATAAAAGTTTATAAATTTCATAAATATTTAAATTTATTTAAATTTCATAAATATTTACTATCACGATGTTAATTTTATTAATTATTAATTATTTTATGAAAAAAACACCAATTTTCAATATTTTTTTTATTAATAAAAAAAGTGGCTTTAAAGATTTTTTTAAAATTTAAAAACATCATTAAAATGTTAATACGCGTCGATTGACACCTTAATGATGCAAATATTATATTTGGTTCTCGAGATAGAATGATTGACATAAATGACCATTAAGGTCATGATGACTTCTAATGATTTTTAACTTCCCAGTATATGGGAAGTTCTTGTAATCGCCTCGAAAATCGAAATTGAAATTTTCAACTTTTCTTTACGTTTTGAGGTCTATAGAGTATATATAAAGTGTTTTTAGAAAGAAGTATGTATGTGTGTGTGTGTGTGTGTGTATGTACGTACGTGCGTTCGCAGGCAGTTTTTCTACGAGCATAACTCACGTAAACAAAGTCTTATCGACTTCGTTGAGGTGTCAATCGAAGCGTCTTTGCAGTCTTAAGAGTTGATTAGTTTTTGGGACACTTCGGTCGGGGGGGTTTGTTGTTTTCACCCCTTGAAGGTCAACCATGTTATGCGCTATATCTCACGAACCAAATATGCAATTTTCATCAATAAGGTGTCAATCGACGGGTATTAACATTTATATGAATTTATCAAATTTTTAAAAAAATCGTTGGATCCGTTTTGTAATTTTTTTAAAAAAAGTGCCAAAAATTAGGGTTTTTTTCAAAAACACAAAAGTTTTAGCCTGATTTTCAAACCAAAGTAATCAATGTTTATATTATTTATATACTCCAAATAGTTCTTGTGAAAAAATCAGCAAATTTTTTTTTCATGTTTACAAAAAAAATTAAATAAAAAATAAAAAATCATTAAACGTTCAAGGTCATTTACGTCATTGATTATATCTCGAGAACCAAATATAATCTTTCCATCATTAAGGTGTCAATCGACGCGTATCAACATCGTTATGATGTTTTTATATTTTAAAAAAATTGTTAAAGCGTTTTTTACGATTTATTAATTTTTTTTAGAAAAATAGTGTTTTTTTCATAAAAAATTCAATTTTTAACCTGGTTCGCACATCGTAATAATAAATGTTTATAGAACTTATAAACTTTTATCAATTTTTGTAGAGAAACCAGCAAAAACTTTTCTCATGATTAAAAAAAATTAAATTAAAAATAAAAAATCATTCAAAGTCACCATGTAAAAACGGTTCATTCGTATCATTATACCTTAAATCTCTCATTCTAAAGACATTGTTGTAAAGTCAATCAAAGTTTATTAATATTTGCAAAATTTGAGCAGATTTTCAATAGTCTTCACAGCAGCATGTTTAACTTTAATGAAAAAACTGCTTTGTAACCTGTCCCCCCCCCCCCGGTTTGGTCCGCGAGAATAATCAATCAAACCAATGCACCAAAATCCTTACGTAATCAATTGACGCTCCCGTAGATGTTACGATTAATATTAAATCATTCCAATTATTTTTATGAGAGGTACATTTTTATTATTTGAAGTAGTATTATTTCATAACTTTTATTGTGTTTAATATTTTTAATATCTATGTAGATATTACTGGGAAGTTGACCGTGTGGACCTCATGGGTCGCACCTCACGGCTTGTTTATTTTTAATTTAATTTTTTTTGGAATCATGAAAAAAAATTTGGTGGTTTTTTTACAACAACTGTTTGCAGTATATAAATTTTATAAAAATTGATTACTGCAACTTGAAAATAAAGTTAAAAATTTGATGTTTTTGAAAGGAACTCCAATTTTTTGCACTTTTTTTCAAAAATCTAAAAACCGGTCCAAATTTTTTTTAAAATTTGTTAGAATCACGCAAATGTTAATACGCGTCGACTGCCACCCTTATTGATAAAAATGACATGTTTGGTTCGTGAGATATAGCGCATAACATGGTTGACTTTCAAGGGTGAAAACAGCAACCCCTTCCCCCACCCACCGAAGTGTCCCCAAAAAAATTATCAGCTCTTAAGATTGCAAAGACGCTTCGATTGACACCTTAACGATGTCGACACAACTTTGTTTACGTGAGTTATGCTCGTAGAAAAACTGCCCGCGAACGCACATACGTACGTACGTACGTACACACACACACACACATACTTCTTTCTAAAACACTTTATATATAGTCTATAGACCTCAAAACGTAAAGAAAAGTTGAAAATTTCAATTTCGATTTTCGAGGCGATTACAAGAACTTCCCATATACTGGGAAGTTAAAAAATTATGAATTGTCTAACCAGTCAAGCAATTCATGTTTCTCACGAATGCCTATATGAAAACAAGCCGCGAGTGCGACCCTTGGCGTCCACACGGTCAACTTCCCAGTAATATCTACATAAATATTAAAAATATTGAATACAATTATGAAAATAGTACTACTTTAAATAATAATAATGAGAGGTATTCATAACAGTAATTGGAATGATTGAATATTAATCGTATCATCTACGGGAGTTTGCATTAAATACGTAGTGCTTTTGGTGGATGGGGTGGATTGGTTTGAGTGAATATTCACGCGGATCAATCGGTGGTTGCTGGATTAGGTTAAAAAGGCTTTTCTACATTATTTGTTATTTTCATATCGATGCTTAAAGGACCAAAGAGCGCTAGCGAAAATGAATGCAGTTTTGTAATTACGCACACTGAAGAGATTTTTTCGCGAATAGTTGTGTTCAAAATCGCCATGACATCGGCATAATCATTGAGTTTGTATTTATTCACGAGTTTACAACAATCAGGCTGATACTTATTTCTTATTTTCAGTTGGTCTTGAAAAACATTGAATGTGCAGTCAAAAATCTGTTTAATTGTATGTAAAAAGTAAAAAGCATTACGTATGATGATGGAGGAAGTAATTGAAATCTCACAAACACTATAGAACAAAACTACTAAAAACTGCATTTTTTTATTCTGTGAAAGCTTTAAAGCATTTGATCTTGCAAAGTATTGACTACAAAACATGTTACCATTCAAAAATTTCATTAAAACAAATGCAAATTTGATTGAATTCTTTGTTTGTTAAAATTTAAGCAGTTTTTTACTAAAATTAAAACACGGTCCTGTAAAAACTATTCAAAATCTGCTCAAAATACGCAATCTATCTAAATAAAAACGAATCGCCAAATGTGTTGCTAAGCGCAAAACTCGAGAACGCCTCGACCGATTCGGCTATTTTTTTAAATATATTTTCATTAAGACACAAGGATGGTTCTTACGTGGAGAAAAATTTAAAAAAATTAAAAAATTAATTTTAATTTTTAATTAATAAAATTAATTTTTTCTATTGGACTGCGGCAGACCAATAACTTTTGACAGAACGAAGTCTGTCCGGGCAGCTAGTTATTAATAATCTTTGATTGATTCAACGACAATGTCTTTAGGATAAGAGTAATCAGGTAATATCATTTGTGTAGTATCATAAAATAAAAAAACTATTTATTATCCAATACTTTTATTTCACTTCACAGCTTACATTTGAGGCCGCCGCGCGCACGGTGTCGATGGTAGTGACCTTTCTATCGCGATTCCGGTCAGGGTTGACCAATATGGCAGCGCCATCTAGTTTTTATCCATCGCATAAACAAACTCTACAACATTTGTATGGAAACTTTTTAAATTGTGACTTTGAATTATTATTTTTTTGATTTAACTTTGTTTTGTTATCATGGAAAAAAAGATTTGCTGGTTTCTCTTCAAAAACTGATAGGATAGAATGAATATTATAAACATTTATTACTATTCTGTGCAAATCAGGCTAAAAATTTATTGTTAATGAAAACAACCTAAATTTTTTTGAACTTTTTTTTTAATAAATTAAAAAACGGCTTACACGATTTTTTTAAAAGTTTTAAGGAATCACAGAAATGCAAATACAAGTCGATTGGTACCTCACTGATGAAAATCGCATATATTGTTTGTGAGATTTAACGCATGACATAAATGATCTTTAAACAGGCAAAACAGCAACCCCCCCCCCACCGAAGTTTTCCAAAAACTAATCAGCTCTTAAGATTGCAAAGGCGCTTCGATTGACTCCTTAAAGAAGTCGATACAACTTTTTTAACGTGAGTTATGCTCGAAGAAAAACTGTCCGCGAACGCATGTACGTCCATACATACTTACGTACGAACGTAAACACACACACACAGATTTTTCTTTCTAAAAACATTTAAAATATACTCTAAAGACTTCAAAACGTAAAGATATGTTGAAAATTTCGATTTTCGAGGCGATTACAAGAATTTCCCATATACTGGGAAGTTGACAATCAGTAAAGAAACTTGCAGTAAAAACATGGGTATTTTTTGTTGTTGCTCCAATAAGACACTACCGTGGTTTTTGGTGAAAAATTATATTTCGTTGTCCCTACTTTGCAAATGATAAGAATATAATCGCGAGTCTGAATCGTTTTACAATCGGGGAGGACCACCAGCATTTGGCATAGGAGCTATATTTCGTCGCTTTTCTACAAAAATTAATGTGCGTTGACTTATTTTAACTTCCTCAGCAATTAGCCTAGATGAGTTTCCACTTTTAGTCAACCTTACTATACTATTTTATCTTTTTTCAAGAAATATGTGATAGAACGCTGACAAGAAAATTATAATAAACAATCGCACATGTCAACAATAATGACTGACAGTAGATGCCAAGCCACCATTAAGTTTATTTATTTATTAAATTTATTAAATATGTTTTTTATAAAAATAAAACAAAAATTTATTTTTTACAAATATAAAACTAAAAATAAACATACACCTGGTATTTAATTTAAAGTCAACCTGCACTCTCATCAGTGGCGATCGGCATACTAATCTTCCGCGTCACGCTTTGGATATCAGGGAGTTCCACGCGGTGTGCGATTTTCGGGGAATACCCTATTGGAATCAAACAGCGTTAATCCGAAACAGCGCTAAGCGGAGCAGCGTTAAGCGGGGTCGTACTATATATATATATATATATATATATATATATATATATATATATATATATATATTAGTATTAAAAAAAGGTTCAAATAATAATTATGCACTCTGAACTTTGCGGGACTAGTTAATTTTAATCATATTACCACCTTGAGGAGTGTTCATTAATAGCATTAGGTTTTTGATGGAAGGCAGATCTGATACAACCCGTACGTGCAGCCATTAGAGGTAATGTTATCCTAAGTTTTTTTTATGTAAGTGGCTATCTTCAATTCAAGGTTTGAAAGACAAAATGGCGTAAGCGAAAATTTCAACGAAATTAAGATTAATGGCTTATTGAATGCAGTTTGCGTTTTTCGCCGGCAGTGGTAAAATTTACTGGATGATGACCGTTTTGGATGGCCATCATTAAAGTGATTATGAATGCTGCATAGATATTAAATTAGTAATATTTCACCACTTTACCGATGAAAGGGTAAACAGGTAACCATTTCTTATTTGGAAGTTGATCAGAAAGCAACAAATGATGATGATTTGTTGTTTGTTCAAAGCTCTTGAAAACATTCGAGTTTCCAATGCGTTGCTTGAGATGAATGCATATGTTAGTCAATAAAAATATTTACGGCAGCAATAAAATTACTTCAAATGTTCGCAAATCATAAATACGTTAAAATGTTTTGATTGGCAGCATGGCAACGCTATTAGAGAAAGAAGTTAGTTGCTTTCATGTTAATTTTGTGTGCAAACATAAATAAAGCCGTTTTAATGATTTTGACATAAGCTGATAAATGCATCTGATTTTTATAAAGATTGATTTCGAAAAATGCATGTATGGTGGAAAAATTCTGTTTTTGTGGAAAAAACCCATCATTCATGGTTTGATAGAATCTTAAGATTGTTATTTTGCGTTGATTAGCAACTCAATGTCCTCATGTGACGTTTCATTCACGAGATGCAGTGCATGACAGAAATGACCTTGAAAAAAAGTTGCCAAACCGAAACCTACCAAAACCTAATAGGCTCGTCAACTTTCCCCTCGAAAACTATCATGGTATAAAAGTTACCACCAACATTCGTACGTACATACATACACACACATACAGACATCTTTCTGAAAGAAATTTCAAATTACTCCTTAGACCTTTGAGCATAGCAATTTGTTAATACTTTCATTTTCCTTCGATTTGAACAAATTCCCATATGCTGGGAAATGAAAAACTTTTGATGATTGTTTATTTTTAATAAAAATAAAAGACGCACTTACAGTTATGATCAGAAATCATATCCAATCTTACTGGTAACCATGCATCGTTGACATTACACTTTTGAAGATTCCAATGCTACCGTAAATTTGTTTTTCAAAATAAAAAAATTGAAAATAGAAAATATCCAGGAAAGGCTGCGCCAAAGACATAGCTATCCAACTTTTAGCAAAGAAGATTGGAAACTAGGGCTTCGAGAGTTACACTGAAAAATTCAAAAGCATTGAACATAAATATTAAATTATTCAAACTATAAAACTTCTTACTTTCATCCCAATATTTTTAATATAATTAAATATACACAAATAGAATTAACAACATAAAAAATTGACTTTTTTACATGTAAATTTCTTGGTTTGCTGATAAAAAAAAGATCACTTAAAGAATAACAAGCATTTCAAAACCAACATTTTAAGCTTTTTATTTAAAATTAAGTGCTTATCCTAAAATCGTTCACAATAATGTAACAAAAGAATCCTGTATTTTCTAAGTAATTTCAAGGCCTAGTCCTTAATTTAAAAACTATTACTTGTGTTTCAAATGCAAATGTTTGCCGTGAACAATTCTTATATATATTCGATGCATTCATTTTTCGAGTTAACAAGGAGAGACACCTAATTATTGAGAGCAGGTATATACGAGTATATATTGATCACTCTAATTTAAAAGCGATTGGGACTTTATTGAATTATTGAATTTTCCATAAAACATTCATTCATGTCCTTGATGCGTTCGTTTTTCATTAAAAACCATACAATCACGGCTGCAAAGGAGATGTTTGATCTAGTTTGCAATGTGACAAACAATGCTTTGAAAGATAAGATGCTTTTCACAGTTATTATCAAATAAAATACGAAAGCATTTTGGAAAATCCAAATTAATATTCATATGAATAAAATATTGAAATTAAAGTTTTTGAAATAAGTAAACGTCTGAAAGTGTTTTCAGTATATTCAATGTGTTTTGGAAAGAAGTTTGAATGTTTGTGTGGGTACTTAGGAATGTATGTGCGTAGTAAATTTTTCCTACGAAAATAACTTTCGAATGCGTATTTGCAATGAAACGAACTGATTAAATGTATGATGCACGATATTTTTTTTATTTTAATTTATCCAAGGTGTCATTTTTATTACGACGAATCATTGTATTGACATTGCTAAGTAATTAATCGAAAAGTATTAACATTTATAAAGTCCCAAAAAATTCTAAATCAGTTCAGTGAAACCTATTTAAATTAGAGCCCCCAAAAATTAGATATTTTTTGTAAAAGAAATGTTTCCCTATTTTCATCTACGGAGCTTAAAGCCAAAAACACCATAACACGTTAAGTTATCAAATAAATTTCATCTTTCATCTTTTTTTTTTCCTACTATTTCAGCTACGTCAACCTTCTCTTTTATATTGCATAAAATATTACTTTACTCTATAGAAATTTTACTTTACCTTCAGTGCTATTGATTTCTCCAAAAGTATCACGACATGTTTGTCCTTAAGGTAAACAAGCGTTTATTTGAGAACAGCGAACCACCATGTCCTGGCGTCTTTCATATGTGATTTTGACTTTCAAATTCGAAGGTGAACGACCAACGTTTCCAACCCTCGTTCTTTATAGTTCTGCAATAAAGGCTTCCTATGGAAGAAAACGACATAAAGAGTGCATTTACATTTACGACAGACTCCAGTAGGATGTGACTTGGTATTGAATTTATTGAACAGTGTTTATATGTAGTTGTGCACCCATCGCATAGTAAATACAACTTCGTGGAAATAAAATACGAAATTCCTGGAGTTGAATCTAGCCGGAAGATTCTTCGTGCTCTGAGAAATATTATACATATGCGTGCAGGAACTAGTTCCGAATGAACATTAGAAGAATCTAGAGAAGTCGTATGCCTCCGTGACATTTTTGTTTCGTTTCGTTTCTGAGCATTGAGTTCCGTTTTACAGCATTACCTTTGATATTTTCGAGTTTATTGAAAGAACATTGTCCTTAGGCGCAGTGAGATTAGTTGTTTATTTTGAAATGAAATTGGAAACGGCTGAATGTTTGTTCCAGCTTAAGTAAGATAAACTTGGTATTGAAATATTAAATAACAGTGTTGCATGGCACTAAAGTGCACCAGAAGAACAATGCATTGATAAATAAATTTAAAAGCAACTTATTTTTAAAAAGTTGTACACATATGTATGTGGAATGGAAATTGCAGGTTTATTTATTTACATATTATCAATTCAGATATTTCTTGGTTTACGTGAGATATGCTCATAGAAAAAACTGTCTACAAACTTACATTCATACGCAGCCACACGCATACATACTTCTTTCTAAAAACAATTTAATTATACTGTAAAGACATCAAAACGTAAAAATATGTTGACCATTTCATTTTTCAAGGTGATTTCAAGAACCTCCCATATACTGGGAAAAATGCTACTAAATGTTACATGGGGGAAGAGATGTCTTGCAAATATAAAAAATTCAAAATTAGTTAATATAAATTTTTAACTTCCCAGTATATGGGAAGTTCTTGTAATCGCCTCGAAAATCGAAATTGAAATTTTCAACATTTCTTTACGTTTTGAGGTCTATAGAGTACATATAAAGTGTTTTTAGAAAAGGAGATGTGTGTGTTTGTGTGTGTGTGTGTGTACGTACGTACGTTCGTACGTACGTACGTTCGTGGACACTTTTTTCTTCGAGCATAACTCACGTAAACAAAGTCGTATCGAATTCGTTAAGATGTCAATCGAAGCGTCTTTTCAATTTTAAGAGCTGATTAGTTTTTGGGATACTTCGGTCGGGGGGTTTGTTATTTTGACCCTTTGAAGGTCATTTCTGTCATGCGTTATATCTCGCGAACCACACATACGATTTGCATGGTAGGGGTGTCAACCGACGCATATTAACATTTGTGTGAATCTATCAAATTTTAAAAAAAGGCGTTCGAGCCGTTTTTTAATTTAAGAAAAAAAGGTGGAAAAAATTAGGGTTTTTTTCATAAACAATAAATTTTTAACCTGATTTGCGAAATTTAGTAGACAATGTTTAAAAAATTTATATACTCCGAACAATTTGTGTAGAAAAATCATCAAAGCTTTTTCTCATGATTACGTAAAAAATTAAATTAAAAATAAAAAGTTATTCAAAGTCATCGTGATTTTCAAGGTCATTTTTATCATTCACTTTATCTCACGAACCAGATATAATATTTGCATCACTATGGTGTCAGTTGACGTGTATTATTATCTTTGTGAAGTTTTAACATTATAAAAATTCATTTCAGCTTTTTTTTTAATTTAATAGAAGAAAATGCAAAACATATAGTTTTTTTCATAAAAAATATTTTTTAACCTGATTTGCACAGCACAGTAATACTTGTTTATAAAATGTATACATTCTTATCAGGTTTTGAAGAGAAATCGGCAAAATTTTGTTCCTTGATTATGAAAAAAACTAAATGAACAAGCCGCGAGGTGCGACCCTTGAGGTCCACACGGTCAGCTTCCCCGTAATATCTACATAAACATCAACAACATTACAACAACGAGAGGTATTCATAGCAGTAACATGAATGAGTTAATATGAATCATACCGTCTACGGGAGGGTCCATTGATTACGTAAGGTTTTTGATCGATGAAGCCAGATTGAAAATTCACGCGGATCAATCGGAAGGGGCAGGCTACAAAGCCTTTTTTACGTTAATTGTTTTTTATATCGATGCTTGAAGGACAAAAGAGCGCTAGCAAAAATGAATGCGCTTTTTGTTATAACGCCCACTGATGATTTTTTCTCGCGAGATGGCCATTTTGAATAATTTTGTTTAAAATTGCCATGAGCGGCATAATCATTGAATTTGTATTTTTTTACGATTTTACATCAATGAGACTAAGAATTATTTTTTATTTTCAGTTGATCTTGAAAAACATTGAATATTCAGTCAATAATAAGTTTGATCGCATGTAAAAAGTAACATGTTTTACACATATTGATGGAGGAAGTAATTGAAATCTTACGAACAATAAAGCGTTGATTAGCTCAAAAGCAAGTTTGATTGAAATTTTGTTGGTTTTCAAAATTAAAGCAGTTTTTTTAAAAATTAAAACACTGTGAAAACTATTCAAAATCAGCTCAAATTATACAAATATAATAAACCTTTGATTGACTTTATAAAAAAGTCTTTAAAACAAAATATATAAATTATGTTTACATGTTAACTTTCAATGATTTTTTATAATTTGTTTTTTTTTTTCAGAATCATGCAAAAAAATTTGCTGGTTTCTCTTCAAAAGCTGAAAGCAATGTATAAATTTCATAAACATCTTTTATTGAGCTGTGTAAATCAGGCTAAAAATTTATTTTTTTATAAAAGAAATCCTAATTTTTCGGATTTTCTTTTATTAAATTAAAAAAATGGCTGAAACGATTTTTTTATAAAGTTAAAAACAGTACAAAAATGTAAGTACACATCAATTGACCCCTTAATGATGCAAATATCATATTTGGTTCATGAGATATATTGAATGATAAAAATGACCTTGAAAATCATGATGACTATTAATGATTTTTATTTTTAATTTAAGTTTTTATGTAGTTATGAAAATATTTTTTGCAGTTTTCGTACAAAAAATATTTGGAATATATAAATTTTATATAAATTGATTACTTCGTTCTGGAAATCAGGTTCAAAACTTACTGTTTATGAAAAAAAAACCTAATTTTTAGCACTTTTTTTAATAAATCAAAAAAACGGTTTCAACGATTGTTTTAAAAATTTGGAAGAATCACACAATTGTGAATACGCGTCGATTTTCACCTTAAATTTGCAAATCGTACGTTTGGTTCCGGATATATAACGCATGGCAGAAATGACTTTCAAAGGGTCAAAACAACAAACCCCCCGACCGAAGTGTCCCAAAAACTAATCAGCTCTTAAAATTGCAAAGACGCTTCGATTGACACCTCAACTAAGTCGATGCGACGTTATTTACGTGAGTTATGCTCGTAGAAAAAACTGTCCACGAACGCACGTACGTACGTACGTACACACACACACACATACATACTTCTTTCTAAAAACACTTTATATATACTCTATAGACCTTAAAACGTAAAGAAATGTTGTAAATTTCAATTTCAATTTTCGAGGCGATTACAAGAACTTCCCATATACTGGGAAGTTAAAAATAAAAACTCATTCAAAGTTTCCATTTAAAGAGGGTTCATACGAATGCTTTTACTTTATTTATTTTTTTCTAAAAAATTGTGGTAAATTCAATCAAATTTTTAAAATATTTGCATAATTTGAGCAGATTTTAAATAGTTTTAATAGTCTTTTAATTAAAAAAAATGCTTAAATTTTTTAAACCAACAAAAATTTTCAAGACCAAAAAGGCACCCCACCGATTGATCCGCGTGAATATTCAATCTGTCATCATCGATCAAAAACCTTACGTAATCAATGGACCCTCCCGTAGACGGTATGATTCATATTAACTCATTCCTGTTACTGCTATGAATACCTCTCGTTGTTGAAATGTTGTTGATGTTTATGTAGATATTACTGGGAAGATAACCGTGTGGACCTCAAGGGTCGCACCTCGCGGCTTGTTTCTAACAATAAATCATGAAGTCATCATACACCACCAGATGCTAGGGGAGATAAGCACAATTTAGAAATGAGCTCTGTTATGAGTATGTTTTTGATTTAAACATTTAAAAATAAAAAATAAATAATCTGAGTTTATTGGGTGGCACCCAAGGTTTTTCAAATTTAATTTCGTTTTAACACCAAGCAAAGTTGTACCAAATTTTGCTTCCAAAAACATCTTTATTATTAAAATTGATTACGTAATTAAAGAAATCCCACTTTCTGTGTGTGAATAAATATAATCAGTGCGCTTTCTTAGTAATGCTATAACTAAACTATTCAATGCTATATATAGAGCTATTCAACATTGAAATGTGTTAAGACATTTCTCAGAATGAACAACAATGATTTTCATTGACAAACATTTAATTGCTGAGATTATAGACTTCAATGAAAAAACAATTGATTAGTTTTGCACTGATAACTCATTTTTAAGCGATGGTGAACCATATCTCCTTTCCATTTTAATTTACTGTGTTCCTTATTGTATAATATACTAAAAAAAGGACAAAAAAGAGCATATAAACATTCATACCATGATACGGAGTTTTAACTACCTATGGACTATGGATTATTTCATGAGCCGCAAGGATAACCAATATTTTTTATGAATACATTGTACCTTAGATGTATCTTTATAAATGATCCAAACTATGCACGAAGTGTATACAATCAATCAAATAGATTTTTACGTTTTGCTTCTCGTGAAGAATGTCAATGCAAGCAAATTTCATAGATAAGCTGCAGAATTTGCATTCAATACTTACACGGGCTGTCACTGTCACACTATCAATATTTAGATTCGTTAAAAAAATACCCTTTTTATTCTTTGTACAACCCTACACTTTGTAACTTATTTTAGACGTGCAATAAATGTCAATTGAATGGTCACTCAAAAGCTCGACGGACATGTTTTTTCTCGTTGCCCTCAAAACAACAGGCTATGGGCCCAGCGCGAAAAGTTTTGTAAATCCACGAACATCAGCCGCATCCGATTGAAAATAGCATTAAATGCTAGAAATTCTGTGATGAGTGCCTTTCAAAGTGCGAAAAAAATTTTTTTTTGGGAACCGTGAGCCTTAAAAAAGCACAAGTAAAAAACACGAAGGAAAATGGCGAAATTAAAAGGAACGATGGAAAAGCTGAAAGGCGTAGAAAATTACGATTCCTGGTCATTTGCGATGGCACATTTCTTGGCGTTGCATAAGCTCAAAAACTGCATCAAGAAAAATGCTAAATCGACGCACGAGGAGAAAAGTGAAGAAAAGCTCGACATGGATTTGTCCTGTTTGGTACTTAGCTTTGAAAAATACTTTATCCAACGGTGGAAAGTTGTAGTACTCCAATTGAAGCGTAGTATTCTTTAAGAAATTCATGCGAGGATAAAATAATGTTGCATTGCATTGGATTATTGCATCAGTTAATATCTTTGAGATTAGAAAACAGCAAATCAATTCAATCGTACATTAATGATATCATGCAAATTAAAAGCAAATTAGATGACAGCGGTTTTCAAGACGAGGATAAATGGATAAATTTTCAGCCACTAGTGATGTGTCTCGAAGGGAGCGGGTTGGATTGGAAAACGGGTCAATATCGACTTAAATTCGCAGTGGAAGCTGAAACATGTTTGCTTACACAGAGTTACGACAATGCGACTATCTGGCAAAGACGTCTTGGTCATATCAATTATAAAGACGTACACAAAATGCGAAAAGGAGTCGTGTCAGGTATAAAAGTTGGTGACGATGAAGATACCCCAAACTGTGAAATATGTGCCTATGGTAAACAGAGAAGGCTACCATTCAAATCTAGTGCATGTCGGAGTAAAGCCCCACTTGATTTGATAAACTCCGATATATGTGGACCAATGGCAAATGAGTCCATTGGAGGAGCCAGATACATTTTAATATTCGTTGAAGACTGTTCTAGAAAATACTTTATTTTCTTATATCAAAGGAGGTTTTTCAAACTTTTATTGAATTCCAAACATGGATAGAGAATCAAACCGAAAAGAAAATCAAGATTCTCCGTATGGACAATATCAGCGAATACCTATCTAACAATTTTAACAAGTTTTTAAGAGAAAATGGAATTAAACGTCAACTATATAATGTATACACTCAAAAAACGGAAACGCTGAGAGACTAAGTCGAACCATTGTTGAACGAGCAAGATGTATGCTGACTTATGCGCATTTATGGAAAGCATGGGCTGAAGCTGTTAATATGGCTGTTTACGTCATTCACAGTTCGGAGAGAAAACGAGATTAAAGACAATACACGAAATTTCGCTCAATTAAAGGAAGAAAATGAAATCAGTGAAATCCTGGAAGTAGATGATGAGAACTCTACTATGACGAGAGAAAATTCAAGCTCATGATTGGATACAAGCCTCAGCTCACTAATAATTAATCGATGCAGCATTAATCCAGATTTTTCTCCAGAAATACCAGTGATGCCTTCATCAGAGATTTGGAGATCGAAAAGAACAATGAAACCAAATTCGAAATTCGGATATCCAGTAACTTTAAATGTAAAAGGTTATGACAATGACCCAATTACAGTAAAGGAAGCTATGTAAAGAAGTCGAAAAACTTCAATACATGATGGAATGAATTCTCTAATGGGAAACAACCCTTGGAATTTAGTGAATCTACCACCGGACAAAAGTCTGTAAAATCTTAGTGGACAGAAGATCTGCCTTCAAAGTCCTGAAAAGGCTGTAAGATTTACCACCTGAGTGGCTTTCCTACAAGGATATCTCCCTTGAATAGGCAACAACTACAGTAGAAGCTCATAAAGCCTCTTTGGCAAAGCAAGTGGCTACTCACAATAGATGCAGATCTAATGAGGCAACTCCGAATCTCCCAAGTGCCCAACTGCAGGTCACCGGAAGATGGTAAGAGTTTCAGCGAAGTGGCTTAGGGCAGCCTGGCATGGGCTGTCATCGACAGGAGCTGTAGCGATGGAACCATCTCCCCGTCAAACTGGAAGATGGTGGTAATCGCTCTTCTTCGGGTGTACAAACCCATAATGGAGACAAATTCAGGCCTTCCATCTAGTTGACGTGACGCTAGTTGGTACCAGGGTCACGTTAAGCTGATAGCTTGCACGGGTCAATGCTCAGTGGATCTATATACAATTATTACAATATATTCTCTAAACTTAGACCTGAATGCAAGGCTCAATTAAAGGTCGCCCACAAGAATTATCTGTTACGAATAGAATCATCAATACCGCAAAACTGCAAACAGTTTTGGAATTACATTAAGTCTTTTAAAGTTGATAATTCACTTCCATCAACAATGCATCTTGATGATTCATATAGTTCAGATAAACTTTCAATTACAAAAATGTTCGCCTCGTTTTTCTCTAACATTTATGACTCCTGTAAAAACAACTATGCGCCTCCAGAATCTCTTAACAATCTAAATATATCTCAATTTTTGGTATCTTACGACTCTGTTATCCATAAACTTAATACTATTGACCCAAGCAAGAGCGCTGGCCCGGACGGTATCCTTCCGATCCTAGTAAAAGTTGTGCGACGACCCTGACATCCCCACTTTTATACATTTTCAACAAATCCTTGCATAGTGGTTGCTTAAGACCGATCATCACACCACGCCAACATGGTTTTTGCAAAAATAGATATACTACCACTAATTTTGTAGAATACCATAGTTACATCACCTATTCGTTTGTCCGCTCCAATCAAGTTCACTCCATTTAAAACAATGACTTCAATAAGACATTCGATCGTATTAATCATAGCTTGCTTGAGAGAAAACTTCGAATAATTGGTTTCAGTGGTGTTATTTTAAAATGGTTATGTGACTATATCCGAAATCGTTCATTAAAAGTCAAAGCTTATGATCTATATTTTTAGAAATTTGTTCCAACATCTGGTGTCCCTCAGGGATCTCACCTTGGGCCTATCTTATTCCTAATTTTCATCAATGACATCAGTTTAATTTTTAATGACGTTGAGTTCTTGCTCTTTGCAGACGACTGCAAGATTTACAAGTCTGTTGAGTCAATAGAAGATACATTACTACTACAATCAAATTTAGACAGGTTTTGTAACTACTGTGCGTTAAATAGTTTAGATGTCAATATTGACAAATGCCAACTTATGGTCTTTAATCGCTGTAAATCCTCTATTACAATTACATTCTTAATGGAGTTGTATTGAAGCAAGCTGCGACAGTGAAAGATCTGGGTGTATTAATCGATACGTTTTTAAACTTTGTGAGTCATATTAATAAAACGATAAGTGAAGCATTGAGAAGCCTCGTGTTTGTTATACGAAACACACGTGAATTCCTTAATACAAATGCACTTAAAATGCTTTATTTTTCACTGGTAAGGAGCAAATTAGATTATTGTTCCGTTCTTTGGAATCCTTACTACAAGGTCCATATTGACAATTTAGAAAAGGTCCAAAATAAAGAGTTATTGGTTACAAGCTAGGTTTTAATTCGGAAAACATTCCCTTTGCTGTAATACCCTCCGTGCTAAATATAACATCACTTGAGACCAGAAGGAAATGTTCCTATACAATTTAATTAACGCCAAACTTGATGCACCTAACTTATTAAGCGAAATATCGTTTAGAGTGCCTTTTAGATCAACTAGGTGCAGCGATCTTTTCTTTCGTAAAAAACACAAAACTGCCTACTGTCAAAACTCCCCTCTAGAAAGATTTAAACTAATCGGGAATCAATGATGACATAGAATAGATTTGTTTAACACAACCAATAGCGCTATAAAGCTTGAAGTTGAAAAGCTTGAAATTAAAAACTTGTAAATATGGTCGTTACTTTGTATATTCTTTTTTTTTCCTTTTGCAAATTTTTTCTTCTATATTTTCACGAATCTCAAATAGTATAAATCTATAACGTTGGACATTATTATTATAATTAGCCCATTAGTTATTGTTATTCTGCTCTGTTTGACTGCTTTAATTGAATTTGGCAATGTATAATATTTGTAAATGGACTCTGTCCGTAAATAAATAAATAAGCAGGATATTAGCAGACTGGGAGAAGTCTGGCCCGGTGCAAAGGAAGAAGCTGTCTCCAGGGAAGACATCTCGAATCGGCCACGATTGGGATGTACGTGGATACCGGCGGAGCCATCCACACCGGAGGAAATTGTTGAGCTTACCAAGCTAAGCAATGCTGATCTTCCGGTGGACAACTGAAAGGTAGTCAAAGTAAGCGAGCCCAGCCATGGACAGCGAGAGGCCCTGAAAATCCTCAACGAAGAGTCGCAAGCTCCGTTGAAGTCAAAAGGCGGGGTGATAAGCTGCGGTTTCCCGGCTATCACCCTGCGAGTGTACCACAAGGACCGTACTGGGATAGCAGTACGGGAACCGAGCAAGGAGAGTGGTAGTGAAGTGAAGGTGAAGGCAACAGCATACCCGACCGTGGATCTCTCTGAGTTAGATCTTCTCTCCGACGACGGAAGAAGCACCACCTCTACTACGGAGTAGCCTGGGGACCTTCACCAATCCGTCGACCTGGTTGAGGAGGAGATGTCTTCATCTGAAGAGAAGGCGGAAAAAACGCTGAGTCGTGATACTGAGGTTTTACCAGATAAACTTCTATCAATCTAACGTGGCATCCACCGCACTGCTCCTCCACCTGGCCCAAAACGGAGAGGAGCTAATACTGGCCCAGGAACCTTGGGTTGTATGCAACCAGGTTTGCGGGCTCAGTATGAAGGGAGACAAAACAGTATCTCTCTACACATCAGGTAAACCGAGAGCTTGCATTGTAATAAAGGAAGGCTTTAAGTTTTTTGCATTGTTCAATTTCAGTGAACAAGACACCGTTGTGATAGCAGTGAAAAAGCAGTCTGCACTAGTAGGTTGATCTCCAAAGATTGAAGACAAAGGCGGTCTGGAGAAAGACTTTGGGGCTCTAGCATCTGCCTTCAATGAAACAGCAAGATCTGCATGCAGCCCAAGGAAGCCAAGGGGTAAATATAAGCCCCAATGGTGGAATAATTACATTGCGGAGCTGCGGAAGAAATGTAGGAAGCCCTTCAATCGGATTAAAGAATCCGATGACTGGTCTTCCTAAAAACTGAAACTGAAGGAGTTTAAATGCTCCATCAGAAAAGCAAAATGCACTTCGTTTAGAAGTTTCTGTGCAGAAATAGAGCACCCAAGAATGTCAGTTGTCTGCGAAAAGTTATGACGAGCTCCCCCTTATTTTTGGGGCTATGTAAGACGCAAATGGGACCTGGAGCAAATACAGCTCCGAGACACGGGCCATTCTCATAGACACGCACTTCCCGGGCAGTGAGGCTGTAGCTGAAAAAGATGATCCACATACGCCCCCGAACTGCCTATCAACCAATGTGCCTGTAGACGACAGGCTCCTACGCTGGGCAATCAGCTCAATTCAACCCTTTAAATCCCCTCGAATGGACAATATCTTACCTGTTGATATCCAGCAGAGAATTAATATAGCGCTACCAGGGCTAAAATCAATCTTTAAAGCGTGTCTACAGATGGTTTACATTACAAAACGGTGTGAAGAAGGTAAAATAGTCTTCATATCCAAAGCGGGCAAGACATTTCACTCCTCACCTAAGGAATATAGACCTATCCGCCTCACCTCTATTCTGCTGGAAACTCTGGAACGGCTGATAGAGATTCATTTGAGAGCTAATCTGAAACCACTTTCTAATGCGCAACACACATACACGAAAGGGAGATCGGTTGAAACAGCTCTTTACGTGCTCACCAGCTACATTGAAAAATCGCTAAGCGTCAAAAAATATACGCAGGCGGTTTTTCTAGACATAGAAAGTGCATTCAACGATGTCTGCCACAAGGCTATTGAGAATACACTCGAGGAAAACAATGCGGATGATAATCTGATTAGGTTTATCGTACAACTGCTAAGCTGCAGGAACATCAACCTCACACTAAGACACAGTATCCTAAGAAGGCGGGCGTGCAAGGGCACCCCGCAAGGTGGGGTGCTATCATTGAAACTTAGTGGTGGAAAAACTCATGTCAACAATACAAGCGACTGGCTGCAACGTCGTAGCCTATACAGACGATATTGCAATAGCAATATCGGGCAAATTCGTAAACACCCTATCTGAAAGACTTTACTTTGCCCTGAGTATTCTTACCAAGTGGGGCAAAGAGTGCGGTCTGAAGATTAATCCGCAGAAAACGGAATGTATGTTCTTCACAAAAAGGCACAAAATACCACGATTTCTCCCACCCAAACTCGATGAGATAAGCCTCATACCGTCTCATCAAGTTAGGTATTTGGGTCTTTTTCTGGACTCCAAGCTCGCGTGGAAAACGAACATAGAAGAAAGAACGCGAAAAGCAGCATGCGCAATCTACTGCTGCAAAAGCGCCATTGGGAAAAAATGGGGACTGAAACCCAAAAGTGTATCATGGCTTTATACAGCGATAATAGAATCAACTCTTCTGTATGGCGTGGTTATCTGGTGGCCAGCGATGGCAAAAACATCAAACGCGAAGCTGGTAAACATGATCAGGGAAATTGCAGCTATTGCAATCAGCGGTGCTTTACGCACTAATCCGACAAAGGCAATGTTTATGCTATTGGATTGGCTCCCGATGGAGTTCCTTACGGAACAGCAGGCCAAGTGCTCCACGATTCGATTGAAAGCTCTAAATCTCTGGAATGAAAGGAATATCAACCACTCCACCATATTACGAGGGATGGACCAACGCGAGGAAAAAGAGACCCCACTCTTCCGATTCTCTGCTTCCACCCGGTTTCAAGTCAGTTATCCCTAGCAGAGATGACAAGATCATGGAAAGAAGTAGGATACAGAAATCGGTCGACATCTACCTTAATACATCAAAGATGAATGGAAAAGTTGATTGCGGCGTTTTCGTTGAACAGCTGGGCCTGAAACTATCCTTTCGGTTACCCCACAGGTTTTAGTGCCGTGGCCTTTTTTTTGATTTCCTATTGTTTACTATTGTTTGCCTATCTTGGCCTAAGCGAGCCGCTTTTTGACAGAGGGGTCTGCCACTACAACCAACCAACCAACCATGTAAATTTTTAAAGTTAAACATGATTCTGACTGCAATGCAGTTAAGTACAAAGTCAGACTTATTGCAAAAGTTTGTTCGCAAATATATGGCATCGATTATCAATAAACATATTCACCTGTCGTTAGACATGCATCGATAGGATTTTTAATGGCAAATGCAGCCAAGCATAATTTGAAAGTTAACCAGATGGATGCCATTACTTCCTTCTTACAAGATGATCTTATTGAGGATATCTGCTTACAACAACTCGAAGCCTTTCAGTCTGCGAATTGAATCGGGCAATATACGGACTCAAGCAAGCTGGCAGAAATTGAAACATAGAACTGGAGACACTTTTAGAATCGTTTGCCCTTAAAAATTCTTAGATGGATCCATGTGTTTACTAAACGAAAAAAGCCATCTCATATTGGCGATATAGTTCACTATATTCCTATATTTTGGAAGCAAGAAGCCGTGTTCAACAAATTAAAACAAGCCTTAAATGATTTGATTTTCATTTATTTCATTCTTTTTCTTTTCTTTTTCTTTGAGGGATCAGACTGTTAAGCGTCTTTACAGCTCTGGTGTATGGAGGGTTGCGATTAAATTATAGTTTCATTTTTGATGATGCTGTTCAGAGGAAAAGTGATACAAAAAAAAACCTCGTTGAATAGGATTAAGATAAAAACTTAGACTTACTTAGGATAGATAGTTACGCTAAAAATAACTTAACAAAACATGCCTTAAATTTTTCATTTAAAATGAAAGCCAAAGAATGGTTTGGAATTCGAATAACGCAAAAGAGAACAGAATTGAATCGGATCAATCAAGATACGCGAGAAGGTTGGAGATGGAACTTTCAGCGTAAATTTCACTCCAACCTAGGAGATAGTAGCTGATAGGCTCCCCAAAGCGGTCACTGAAAACAAGGTGCTATTTTGTAACGATTCAATGGGATTTATATTGAAATAATGCAAAATCTGGTTTGTTACAGTATACTTTTGTAGTGTTTCTGGATCGCCATGTTGGAAGTTATGCTTAGCTCTGTATTGTTCCAGAGTGATGCGCGTCTTCTTTCTATTAAAATATATATTGAGTGGAGATTGAGAAAACTCACATCTCTTTGAAGAAGGGAAAACTACCTACCGGCATTCCGAAGATTGCCACATATTTGGCGCAGAGACAATGCTCAAGCAGCCGATATTTCTATGCACTTTTTTGCCAATGTAAGGCATACTTGTGCTCAAGTAGAAATCTGTCTTTTTGCCGAATTTATCAGGCAAAGTCTGATCAAAGTCTTACTCTGCCGAAAGGAGGCAGTTGCTTAATAAAATAGCAATTTGCTTTGAGTCTTTTAGACAGACTTAATTTTCTTTATTCCGTTCTCATAATTTATACAATATTCTATTTACTTATTTTATCCCTACTCTAAATACAATGTAAATTTTAATTCTAAATACATAATAAAAATGCTTACTTTAAAGTTTGAATCAACCAATCCAAATAAAAGCGATTAGGTTCCCACATGCTTCTATCCATTTCATAATACTCATATATTAACCCATTTTATCAATATGGGCTATGAGTAATTGATTTAGAATCAGTACACAGCGCAGGGCAATAACCAGGCGGCGATATTAGTAGGTCAGTAAACACTCGACCGCGTCTGGCTCTTTGTAAACAAAGAGCTTTTCATTCATCTATTGTAATTGGATACTCAATTAGAGTTGAATGAGCTTACATGCGTACATGCCTAGATGGCGTGCTAAATGGATCGTACATGGGTTGAGGTACGAGATGAATGTTGACATGTGCCTGTGCTGAAGTGGTTATTATGTGTGTATGTACTACACTTTTTACCACGTTAAATCTTTAAAATTCGTAAAAATCAGTCAAAATTAAATTTTCATTAATTGACAATGCTTATTTTAGAACTTTGTACTTTTAAAGTGTTAACAAATTCCATTTATATTCTTTGTACAATCTTACACTCTGTAGCTTATTTTACGTGTGCAATAAATGTCAGTGAATTGGCCACTCTTAAACTCGACGGACGTGTTTTTTCTCCTCACTTTCAAAACAACACGATTCTATGATTGAATCAGTATAGCACGAATTCACAAATTTCTACTTTTTAAAATTACATATATGTAATATGAAGAGCGGCTTTCCTTGCTACAATTTCTAACTTCGTAATCGCGCAGACTCCTCCTAGATGCGTGTTTTCTGTTTAGACTTCACTACCATTAATTAAACTCTAACCTCTCTGATTAGTAAGAATATCGTATTACAGAACGCCTTGCCAAATCTGACATCATATTTACAGTTACATATGCTAGGTCTGAGCCTTTCTACCATTCACCGATGTTACGGTTCCCCCGAAACTTCAATATTCTGCAACTTGGTACGTTTCCTCACTTACTCTACATCTATAAGCAGAATGTGTCGGTCATGGCATTCTAAAATGTAAATTACAGAAATTCGGTATTCAGGGGTCTCTGCTAGATTGGATATATTCATACCTTTCTAATCGAAGTCAATTTGTCAAATTTCAAGGCAACAAATCAAAAAAGATAAAAGTCACTTCGGGCGAACCTCAGGGTAGTCATCTCGGCCCTCTCCTTTTCAACATTTTCGTGTCTGATTTGTCTGAAGAATTGTCGGACATACCTTATCTATTTTACGCAGATGATTTAAAAATTTATCACACCATAGATTCATAAAAAGATGTGTTGTTCTTTCAATCGAGGCTATTAACGCTTCAACAATTGTGCAAACGCAACAAACTTCACCTTAACACTAGCAAATGTCAAGTCATTAGCTTTTCGCGGAAAAAAATCCCTTTCAACAGCACATACCTTCTTAATGACAAACAACTAGCAAAAGTAGATAGGGTCGTAGATCTCGGGGTTGTTCTGGACCAAAAATTGCGCTTCACTACTCATTACGACACTATACTAGCTAAAGCTACAAAGCAGCTCGGCTTTATTAAGAGACGCGCTAAAGAGTTTAAGAATGTTTGGGTAACTAAATCCTTGTACACTTCCCTTGTCCGACCGCTATTAGAATACGCATGTATTGTCTGGAATCCGATATTTGAGATACATAGCGACAGATTTAAATCAGTGCAAAAGCAATTTCTTCTCTTTGCCTTAAGGGATATGTACAACCCAAATACCTTTAACCAATTGCCACCGTACATACACAGGCTCGGTCTTCTTAATCTAACCACTTTGTCATCCAGAAGAAAGATCGCGTGCTGCTGCTTCACCTTAGATGTCATTCAGGGTAGGATTCATGCAGAGTTTCTATCAAGGCAATTTATATTTAACGATATAGTTAGACAAACGAGACACACCCGTTTGCTCAAAGAAACTCAGCACAGCACTACCTATGCAGAAAATGAGCCCATCAACAGATGCTGCAAGTTGTTTAACAGTATGGGTAGACATTATACATCCAACATCACTAAGGCCTCTTACAAATTCAACCTGATAAGGGCCCTTCTGAAACTCCCTCCACTTTCCAACTCACTTTCCTTAGTTTTATAATTACTTTTAACCATTTTTACCTTTTGGCTGTACGTATTAAACTGTACTATATTTATGCCTTGCTTTGGCTTTAAATAAATAAATAAAAGAATGTAAAGTATATATTATCTAATTAATAATATTAATATGCAATGTATGTCTTTTCTTTTATTAACTTCCCAGTATATGGGAAGTTCTTACAATCGCCTCGAAAATCGAAATTTAAATTTTCAACATTTCTTTACGTTTTGAGGGTTATAGAGTATATATAAAGTGTTTTTAGAAAGGGAGATGTGTGTGTGTGTGTACGTACGTACGTACGTTCGTGGACAGTTTCTCTACAAGTATAAATCACGTGAAAAAAATCGTATCGACTTCATTGAGGTGTCAACCGAAGCGTCCTTCCAATTTTAAGAGCTGATTAGATTTTGGGAAACTTCGGTCGGGGGAGTTTATTGTTTTGCCTCTTTGAAGGTCATTTCTGTCATCCGTTATATCTCGTGAACCATACATACGATTTGCATCACTAAGGTGTCGACGTGTATTAACATTTGTGTAAATGTTTTAAATTTTTTAAAAAATCGTTGGAGCCGTTTTTTAATTTAAGAAAAAAATGTGCAAAAAATTAGGTTTTTTTCATAAAAAATTAGTTTTTAATCTTATTTGCGAGACCCAGTAATCAATGTTATAAAATTTATATACTCTAAAGAATTTGTGTGAAAAAATCAGCAAAACTTTATGTCATGATTACAAAAAAAAATATAATTAAAAATAAAAAAATCATTAACAGTCATCATGCTCTTCAAGGTCCTTCCTGTCATTCACTATATCTCACGAACCAGATATAATATTTGCATCATTAAGTTGTCGATCGACGTTAACATTTTTGTAATGTGTTTAACATTATAGAAAAATTGTTTCAGGCGTTTTTTCATTGATTAGAAGAAAACGCGAAAAATTAAAAATTACCTTCTTATCAGTTTGTGAAGAGAAACCAGCGAAACCTTATTCCATGATTATAAAAAAAACTAAATAAAAAATAAAAAATCATTCAAAGTTATCATGTATAAGGGGTTCATACGATAAATATTACTTTAAATCTTTTATTCTAATGAAATTGTAGTAAATTTAATCCAAGTTTTATAATATTTTCATAATTTGAACAGATTTTTAATAGTTTTTACAGTGTTTTAGTGTTAATAAAAAACTGCTTAAATGTTGGAAATCCAAAAAAACCTCCCGTAGATGATATGATGATTATTAACTCATTCCTGTTACTGCTATGAATACCTCTCATAATTAACTTCCCAGTATATGGGAAGTTCTTGTAATCGCCTCGAAAATCGAAATTGAATTTTTCAACATTTCTTTACGTTTTGAGGTCTATAGAGTATATAAAAAGTGTTTTTTAGAAAGGGGGATGTTTGTGTGTGTGTGTATACGTACGAACGTACAGACGTACGTACGTACGTACGTACGTCTGTACGTTCGTGGACACTTTTTTCTACGAGCATAACTCACGTAAACAAAGTCGTATCGACTTTCTTAAGGTGTCAATAGAAGCGTCTTTGCAATCTTAAGAGCTGATTAGTTTTTGCAAAACTTCGGTCGGGGGGGTCTGCTGTTTTGCCCGTTTGAAGTTCATTTCTGTCATGCGTTATATCTCGCGAACCAAACATACGATTTGCATGGTTAAGGTGTCAATCGATGCGTATTAACATTTCTAAGATTTCACCAAGTTTTTACAAAAAATGTTGGAGCCGTTTTTTAATTTTTAAAAAAAAAAAGTGAAAAAAATTACGGTTTTTTTCAAAAACAATAAATTTTTAACCGTATTTTCAAGTCGAAGTAACCAATGTTTATATAATTTATATACTACAAACAATGTTTGTAAAAACAACATCAAAACTTTTTGTCATGATAAAGGAAAAAATTAAATAAAAAATAAAAAATCATTAACAGTCATTATGATCTTCAAGGTCATTTCTATCATGCATTATATCTCGCGAACTAAACATATGATTTGCATTATTAAGGTGTCAATCGACGCGTATAAATATTTTTGTGAATCTGTCAAAATTTGAAAAAAATCGTTGTAGCCGTTTTTTAATGCAAGAAAAAACAGTGCAAAAAATTAGTTTTTTTATAGAAACAATAAATTTTTAACCTGATTTGCGAAGTATAGTAATCAATGTTTATAAAATTTATATACTCCAAACAATTTTTTTAAAAACAACACCAAATTTTTTTCTCTTGATTACGTAAAAAATTAAATTAAAAATCATTAAAAATCATCATGATTTTCAAGGTCATTTTTATCATTTACTATATCTCACGAAACCGGTAATAATATTTGCATCATTATGGTGTCAGTGTCAATTGACGTATATTAACATCTTTGTGAAGTTTTTAACATGATAAAAATTCGTTTCTTCCGCTTTTTTAATTTAATAGAAGAAAATGCGAAAAATTATGGATTTTTTATAGAAAAATATTTTTAAACTTGATTTGCACAGCACTGTGATACCAGTTTATAAAATTTATACATTCTTATCAGTTTTTGAAGAGAAACCGGATTGGATTTCCAACATTTTTCCATAATAATGAAGAAAAACTAAATTAAAAATAAAAAATCATTCAGTTACCTTGTAAAAAGGGTTCATACGAATGCTATTACTTTATATATTTTATTCTAAAACAATTTTTATTAAATTCATGCAAAGCTTTAAAATATTAGCGTTATTTGAGCAGATTTAGTCTTTTAATTTAAAAATATGCTTAAATTTGCATCAACGCTTTGAATGGTAAAATGTTTTGCAGTCAATACTTTGCAAGATCATATGCTTTGAAAAGCTTTCATCGAATAACAAATTGTAGTTTTCAGTAGATTCATTCTTTAGTAATCGTAAGATTTCAATAACCATCATCATTTGAAATACATTTTACTTTTTACATGCAATTGAACCCATTTTTGACTGCATATACAGAATTTTTCAAGACCAAAAAGACCCCCACCGATTGATCCACGTGAATATTCAATCTGTCCTCATCGACCAAAAACCTTACGTAATCAATGGCCCCTCCCGTAGACGATATGATTCATATTAACTCATTCCTGTTTCTGCTATGAATACCTCTCATTGTTATTACTTAAAGTACTATTATTTTCAAAATTATTATTGTGTTTAATGTTTTGATGTTTATGTAGATATTACTGGGAAGTTGACCGTGTGGACTTCAAGGCTCGCACCTCGCGGCTTGTTTAAAGTGATTTTCATTGCAATTCCCGATAATTTTCACAGCATGCGTTCGAACACATCAACACATATTTAAGCGTCGATTGCTTGATCCTAAGATCTTTGCTGAGCCTTCGTTATCGATTGTGTTGCAAAGGTTCAATGCTGCAACATTTGACGCTGATGCTGCAACATTTTGAGGTCTTTAATTAAGAACTAACAATAAATTTGATAATAAAAGCATTATTGGATTTAATATTGACGTCAAAACAGTGCGTTACACTTTGGGAGAATGACGCCATGAACAGTTCATATGTAAATTTGTGTGAATTAAATCACTTTTTTATTTAACTTATGGAGTTAAAGTAGGGCCCCACCTATCCGAGTCCTGCTATTTTGGACAACCGACAAATTTTTATTTTAAATCACTACCTTTTCTTATGATAGTCCTACAATATTTCGTAGCTTAAAATCTTATATCTATATTGTAAGTTCACACGGCGTGATGCAGCGCTTCTTTCTTCTTTTAAAATCTCTTTTGTAGTCTTCAATTTCAGTACGCCACTTCGTTTTGTTGCTCATGAATATATTTGATTCTTTTATTGGAAATTGTTTGTCCTGTGTGCAAGCGGCCACCCCGTACATAAATAGCCGCACTTGAAAATGAGGCGTCAGCTGTTACGCTGGAATGTGGTGCAGACCACACGAGTCTTTTTGCCTATACCGGGCAACGATCGTGGATAAAGATTAGCCTTGGACCACGAGCCGTTAGCAAAATTGAGCTGTGGCGTCGGGTGATCAGTCTGGGAGTTTTGTTTTAGCTGACTGGAAGATTGTTTCGAGTCAACTAATTTTAACATCAGGAAAAAGTTGGTTTGTAAAAAACTAATATTCAAAGTTTGAAGATTGATTGTCTTCCACTTGGTTGATTTACCGTATGTGTTTTGGAAAGTCGTCTATTTTGATTACCATAAATGCAAATCTGACCGTAAAATGGCATGTTTTTTTTTTAAATTTAAAGCAACTTTTTCATTGAAGTCGTTCTATTAAAAACACATGTCAGGACAAATTTGATTCTTTCATATAGAAGACCTTTGAAACTATTGTATGCCTGTGCTTTAGGAGGAAGTGTTTTGATCATAATGTTTCCTTTTTCAGTTCAAAAATCAGATATCGTATGGAACATTATTGCAAAACATATATTCATAGGTTTTGTAGAAAATCGTTAACAACATTGAATTAATTTAACTGAAAAGTCAACAAAAACCCGCTGAAAAATGAGACCTCTCTCTCTCTTCTCGTTTACACTCGGAAAAGCTGTAAGCCTGCAGGTAGCATGCATTAAATTTTCGTTTGATGGCAAATCACATTATAATTCGTACACAAAATTGTTTTCTTGTTGGGATCCAGAAGGATTTTTCAAAATGATAAAATAATTTCATCGAGGAGTGGAAAATGATTTCCTGCGAATATAATGGTAACCACATATTCTGCATGTGATAGATACAGCCTTACAGGCAAATTTATCCAACCGCACGTAAAATTTGATTCTTCCCCAGCTCAAAATTTGCCGCGTGACTGAAGAGTTTCTGACACAAAATAGCAAGGACCTTCGCATTTTTGTATTTTAATCGGTGATATGTGAAATTTTGTGGCAAAAGTGAATTATGTGTGAATTCGGTAGGTTTTCGCTAGAATATTGTTGCTGCTAGATTCAGAACCTGCAGGGTATGCGATAAATTTATCAAACGTAAATAAAATACCATTGCGGCATGTTTTCTTCATTGTGTGGTTTGAAACTACCAACTCATACAGGATTTTAATCCACGGTTGCCAACGTCACGACTTATTTTATTAAAGAAGCTTTTGATGCATAAGTACTAACCAATGTGATAGCGGTGGCTCTGAGCCAATTACTTAATATTCGTTAGCAGGTTTGATTACTTTTTTATCGATATAAAGCAATTTGAAATGTTAAAAAGCAATTGCAATACGCTTTTTAGATTTGACCAAACGGAAAGGCTTAATATTGGGTTGCTTCATAGAATAGTTCTCAAAATTGGAGCCGTGGTAAGTTATCTATATCTTTTAAGCATTATAAAACTTTTCTAACAATATGCCAAGAAACAATTCTGCATATTCAATTTTCGTTGTGGTTGGCTTGCATTAGCAGCATCTTAGTGTTTTGCCAGTATTGCATAGATTCACATCTAAGCTCTAAAAAATGCTAAGGAATCAGAAGAATGTACAGTTTAAAATGACACTTTCACTGGAATACGTACAAAACCTTATTTATATCACATATCACGATTCTCATTGAAAATGGGTTGTGAAAAATTTCTTTTTAGTCTATAAATCGGTAAAATGTGAATCTTAAAAATTTTGTAAAAATTGTATGGCAATAAATATGTCAAATTAATTTAGATTTTATTGAGAGTTTTGTGTAATTGCAATATCTTTTTTCATTCGTAATGCTCATTTTAAACGCATTTATTTTTAAACATAGTTTTTGGAAACAGAATGCAAGACTCTGAGAAACTTTTTCTTTTGATTGATTGCAAAATTTCCACATTCATTTAAAGCATTTTAGAATATTAAAATAATCACGAATTGCTTATG
The DNA here is from genome assembly GCA_963942545.1 of Oxycera nigricornis. Lineage (NCBI taxonomy): Eukaryota > Metazoa > Arthropoda > Insecta > Diptera > Stratiomyidae > Oxycera > Oxycera nigricornis. The sequence continues at coordinate 47,106,758 of OZ012663.1, forward strand.
TTTTTAGTTGACCAAAACTTGACCCAGCATTTCAAATATCTGCTAGTTTTTCAATTTTCATGATTTGGTAGTAAAAAACATATCAATTACTGCATACTATGTTGCATTACTTGGTTTAATTAGAATAATACAAGAGTTATCAGTTTTACGTGAATCCACAATACTCGGGATAGTGCCGAAAATGCCATTTATTTTTAGTCTTAGTAAATATAATCTTCGAAAGACTATTTTATTATTTATATTAAACACTTTAAAGACTTTTTTACAATTGCTTGACTAATTTCTAACAATTTGAAAACACTTTAGCGTGGTAGATAACTTTAAGTGTTTTGAAAACTGAGCAAGCATAAGAAAAGTTAAAATCTAATGGTTATTATTGTCAATAAATTATAAGAAATTAAAAATATTCGCTAAATGTTCATGAAAAATACGTTTCAAAATGGAGTTGCGTAGGTTAATGCAACAAAAATTGTAGGTTGTAAAAATTATGGTATACAAGGACTAAACTGCTTTTTATTCGCTAGAAATGTTCATATATGTCTTGATTTATTGAAATCCAATTTTTCAGATGACTACAGACTTTGGATCTTTCAAATGCTCTTTTCTGATCTAATCATGAAAATAAAATCGGTGAAAACAACTTTTTGCATTGCACGGTTTTATTGTCCTTGCAATAGAAATAGCATATTTTAAATTGCCCTAGATAAAGTAATGTTAAATGAAAAACTACGTTGTATTGGCAGCCGCATTTTTAACTTCTCAGTATATGGGAAGTTCTTGTAATCGCCCCGAAAATCTTAATTGAAGTTTTCAACATTTCTTTACGTTTTTAGGGCTATAGAGTATATATTAAGTGTTTTTAGAAAGGGAGATGTATGTGTGTGTGTGTACGTACGTACGTTCGTGGACACTTTTTTCTACGAGCATAACTCACGTAAACAAAGTCCTATCGACTTCGTTGAGGTGTCAATCGAAACGTCTTTGCAATCTTAAGAGCTGATTAGTTTTTGGGAAACTTCGGTCGGGGGTGGGGGAGTTGTTTCGCCCCTTTGAAGGTCATTTCTGTCATGCGCTATATCTTGCGAACCAAACATACGATTTGCGTTGTTTAGGTGTCAATCGACGCGTATTAACATTTGTGTGAATCTAGTAAATTTTGTTTACTCCGTTGGAGGCGTTTTTTTCATTAAAGGAAAAAAAAGTGCAAAAAATTGGTTTTTTTCATAAACAATAAATTTTTAACCTGATTTGCGAAACACAGTAATCAATGTTTATAAAATTTATATACTCCAAACAGTTTTTGTGCAAAAACCAACAAAATTTTTACTCATGATAACAAAGATAAAGAGACTAGTTTCACGACTCATATTTAGGGATATCTTAGTGTTTGGAGCTCAGTGCAACTGAATGGTTTTGTTGCAAGTTTATTTAAGTATCAAGGAATTAATATGTACTCCATATCGCAAAGGCAAATGCTTCACAATTCCTAGTTGTATCACTACGTTCAAGTACCTAGTACAAGGTCATAGTGAAGAGACATATTATCACGTTGTGTGCGATGTGCCACGGCTGTTTTGGAGTTGGTGAGCACATTGGATATTGATTGAATAGGCTTACTATTTGTGAAATTTTTTTCAATGACTAGGGATTTTTTTTGTTTTTAAGCGATTTTATTTCCTCAGGCTAAGGTCAAGGCAAAATATAACCTTGACCTTAGCTTGACAAACGCAGCGGTAGTCATGGAGCCGGCTTGATAGTTCGAAGCCTAGCTGCTTAAAGAAAGCACGGCAACCAAGCTTTGCATTCATTTTTGATCCATGCGCGAGCATTTCTACCTATGTATTCACGTGATTTGTACCTGTCATTACCTAAGTCCTTGCTACTTGAGATCACCTATAACTTTGGTAGACACAAGAGAATGAATAAGCAAATTCTTCTTCTCTCGTCATAAACCTATCCTTTTTTAGGATGGTAGATTAATACCAAAGCTTAGAAAAATGCCTTAAATAACCTATGTTCGATTTTTCTAACTTCCCAGTATATGGGAAGTTCTTGTAATCGCCTCGAAAATCGAAATTGAAATTTTCAACATTTCTTTACGTTTTGAGGTCTATAGAGTATAAATAAAGTGTTTTTTAGGGAGATGTATGTGTGTGTGTGTACGTACGTACGTACGTTCGTGGACACTTTTTTCTACGACCATAACTCACGTAAACAAAGTCGTATCGACTTCTTTTGAGGTGGCAATCGAAGCGTCTTTGCAATCTAAAGAGCTGATTAATTTTTGGGACACTTCGGTCAGGGGAGTTTGTTGTTTCGCCCTTTTGAAGGTTATTTCTGTCATTCACTATATCTTACGAGCCAGATTTAATATTTACATCACTAAGGTGTCAATAGACGTGTATTAACATTTTTGTAATGTTTTTAACATTATGTTGTTTGTTCCAGCCGCTTTTTAATTCAATGAAAGAAAATGCGAAAAATTAGGGTTTCTTTCATAAAATATTTTTTTTAACTTGATTTGCACAGCTCAGTAATAAATGTTTATAAAATTTATACATTTTTATCAGTTTTTGAAGAGAATCCAGCAAAAATATTTTCCATGATTATGAAAAAACTAAATTAAAACTAAAAAATCATTCAAAGTTATCATTTACAGAGGGTTCATACGAATGATATTCCGTTATATCTTTTATTTGACGGAAATTGTTGTAAATTCAATCCAAGTTTTATAATATTTGCATAATTTGAGCAGATTGTTGAAAGTTTCTACAGTGTTTTAGTTTTAATAAAAAAACTGCTTAAAATTTGAAAACCATCAAAATTTCAATGAAATTTGCATTTGTGGTAATCAACGCTTTGTATGGTAAAATGTTTTGTAGTCAATACTTTGCAAGATCATATGCTTTAAGTTGTAGTCTTTAGACGATTTATTCTATAGTCATCGTAGGATTTCAATTACTTACTTCATCATCATTTGTAACACATTTTACTTTTTACATGCAATTGAACCTATTTTTGACTGCATATTCAATATTTTTCAGAACCAAGAGAAATTCAAAACTAATTATTAATCTCATTGATGTAAAATCGTGAAAAAATACAATTTTAGATGTTATGCCGTAGTGATGGGAATTTTGAACGCAACTATTCGAAATGACCATCACGCAACAAAATCTCTTCAGTGAGCGTAATAACAAAAACTCCATTCATTTTTGTTAATGCTATTTTGTCCTTCAAGCATCGATATGAAAATAGCAAATAACGGAGGAAAGTTCCCCACCAACCGAACTGCGTGAATATTCAATCAAATCAATTTGTCCCCATCGACCAAAATCTTTACGTAATCAATGGACCTCCCGTAGATGATATGATTAATTTAAAAAAAAATTGCCTAAATTTTGAAAACAAAAAAAATCACTGAATTTTTCATCCGTGGTAATCAAAGGTTTGAATGGTTATATGTTTTGTAGTCAATACTTTGCAAGATCATATGCTTAAAAAAGCATGCATCAAATAAAAAATTGTAGTGTTTAGTGGTTTTATTCTTTATAATTTTTTAGGTATTCATAACAGTTAGTAAATTATGGACTACATATCCAATGTTTTTCAATACCAACTGCAAAATAGAAGGAGAAGGCTTCGTAGCCTCCCCCACCGATTGATCCGCGTGAATATTCAATCAAATCAATCCACCCCCTCCGCTATTCATCAAAATTCTTATGTAATCAATGGACGCTCCCGTAGATGATATGATTAATATTATTATTTTTCTTTTACTGTTATGATTTCATTATTATTATTTAATGTAATATTATTTTCATAAATAATTTTGTGTTTAATATTTTTAATATTTTTGGAGATATTACTGGGAAGTTGTACCGTGTGGACCTAAAAGGTTGCACCTCGCGGCTTGTTACATATCTCTTTTATCTCAAGTTTTACTTAAGTGGCTGTTCATGTACATATATGCTCGAAAGACAAGACAAAAGGACAAAATTTTGTCGAAATTGAGATTTAAATTTCTGATAGACTGAAATAGATTTTTTACCTGATGACCACTTGTCCTACTTACATTGAAAATTTTCGTAAGTACTGCATAGACATTGTATTTGGACTATTTCATTGTATTTGGACTATCAACATTTCTTATTCTGTGGTTTGTCTTTAAAAAATATACAGTATGAAGTTGAAGTTGTATGACCGATTCTATGTTAAAAATATAAAATATTTTGTAAACTCGGGTTGTGATAATTGAAAGCACACAAACAAATACACTTATGTACTCTGCTACTTCTCAAACGATATTAAAGTCATTAATGGCCACTCCTTTGTTTAATGTAAATAGTCATTACTATTAACTTCCCAGTATATGTGAAGTTCTTGTAATCGTCTCGAAAATCGAAATTGAAATTTTCAACATTTCATTACGTTTTGAGGTCTATAGAGTATATATAAAGTGTTTTTAGAAAGGGAGATGTATGTGTGTGTGTGTGTGTGTACGTTTGTGGACCCTTTTTTCTACGAGCATAACTTCCGTAAACAAAGTCGTATCGACTTTGTTAAAGTGTCAATCGAAGCGTCTTTGCAATCTTAAGAGCTGATTAGTTTTTGGGATACTTCGGTTGGGGGGGGGGGGGTTTGCTGTTTTGCCGTTTGAAAGTCATTTATGTCATGCGTTATATCTCGCGAACCAAACATACGATTTGCATTTTTAAGGTTTCAATCGACGCGTATTAACATTTTTTGTAAATCTATCAAATTTTGAAAACAATCGTTAGAGCCGTTTTTTAATTTAAGAAAAACAAGTGCAAACAATAAGGTTTTTTCAATAAACAATAAATTTTTAACCTGATTTACGGAAGACAATATTCAATTTTTATAAAATTCATTAACTTCAAGCAGTGTTTATAAAAACAACGTCAAAACTCTTTCTCATGATTACGTAAAAAATTAAATAAAAAATAAAACCTCATTAACAGGCATCATGATCTTCAAGGTCATTTCTGTTCATGCGTTATAACTCGCGCACCGAAAATACGATTTAAATATTCAAGGTCTCAATCGACGCGTATTAACATTTGTGTAATTTCATCAAATTTTGAATAAAATCGTAGGAGCCGTTTTTTAATTTAAGAAAAATAAGTGCAAAAATTAGGTTTTTTTTCATAAACAATAAATTTTTAACCTGATTTGCGAAAGACAGTAATAAATGTTTATAAAATTTATTAAGTTCAAGTAGTGCTTCTAAAAACAAAATCAAAAATATTCCTCTTGATTATAGAAAAATTTAAATAAAAAATAAAAAAATCATTCACAGTCATCATGATCTTCAAGGTCATTTCTATCATTCACTATATCTCACGAACCAGATATAATATTTGCATCATTAAAAAATAAATCGACGTGTTTTAATATATTTTTGATTATTCTAACATTATAAAAACCGGTTCAGCGTTTTTTTTTTAATTTAATAGAAGAAAATGCGAAAATTTAGGTTTTTTTCATAAAAAATGTTTTTTAACCTGATTCGCACAACACATTAATAAATGTTTATAAAATTTATACATTCTTATCAGTTTTTGAAGAGAAACCAGCAAAATCTATTTTCATGATTCTGAAAAAAAATTCAATTAAAAATAAAAAATCATTCAAAGTTACTATATGAAAAGGGTTCTTCCGAATGATATTATCTTATATATTTTATTCTCAGGACTTTGTTGTGAAGTCAATCAAAGTTTTAAAATGTTTGGATAATTTGTGCAGATTTTAAATAGCTTTTGCAGTCTTTTAATTAAAATAAGCGGCTTAAAATTTGAAAACCATCAAAATTTCAATTAAATTTGCATTTGTGGTAATCAATCATCATCACCCATTCACCAAAAGCCTTGCGTAATCAATGGATGCTCCCGTAGATGATATGATTAATATTAACTCATTCCTGTTACTGCTATGAATACCTCTCATTATTAATATTCAAAGTAGTACTATTTTCAAAACTATTATTGCGTCTTATATTTTTAATGTTTATCTAGATATTACTGGGAAGTTGACCGTGTGGACCTCAAGGGTCGCACTTCGCAGCTTGTTTTGTAGATCATTCAGTTGCGTTGGGTAAATAATTTATCATTATCATGTTGCATGTATATTTTCTGGAAGCTCAAATTGATGCTTTATTTGATGATCACACTTTAATCATATGATTTTCCGAAGCTTTGTTTGCCAGGAGTACAAATCAAATACAAACAAAATTTAAAGAAAACAAACCGGAAGTTTCCGCATTTGTTTTTAAGAAATTTAAAAGCAGCCATATTGAATTCATTGAAAATCTTATGGAATAATAAAAGTGCTAATACGCTTTGATGAATAAACTTAACATTTATGCAACAGTTATAATTTAATATAGACGTCATATGAGTTTATCCAGAAGGGTTACTGCAATTTTGGTTCAGCTTCTGTAAAAAACTGGTCACAAGTTTCTTTACAATTTAATCTTTGAAATATTCATGTCACAACATAATTTAATCATCCACAAATATCTTGCAAAACGACAGCTCTGAACAACAGATTTCAGCAATGATAAGTTTCAGTATATATTAATTGCACAAATATCTTCACCTCACAGAAACGGTACTAAAACCAAGGATTGAATAAACTTTCGTTTCTATTTTATGGGACCAATTTAGAAAGAAGAAAAATTTCCTGTAATTTTTTCAAGTCACGAATAGGTACCTGGTAATAAAAGTTCAAATGAAACATCCTTCGTTGAATGCTACCAAATCGCGGAGGTAGAAATTAATTTGAATTCCTCAACCCCGGCGAAAGGCTTTTTTGGAGTTTTATCTGTTGGAATTTGAAATGGAATATCGTGAAAAACTTTCTATTCCGATTATATAACAGCCAATAATAATGTTATCCAAGTCGGATTGGAATTGAAGATAAAGCAGGTATTGATTTTTTCCAATCTGATGATGTCCAGGGAAAGAAATGCAATTTTGAAAACTGCACCGACTTACTTGGTACCAGTTTCCGTGGTGATGTGTGATGTGCTTTAAAAACTACAAACAAATGTAAAAGTACTTGATTTATTCAATATTGAAAGTATTAAATTAGTGTTCAGGTTAAACATTGCAATTCATTCGATTAGTCGAATATATCAATATCATCAAAATATTTTATCAGTGAAGACTAACACACACCTCTCTCTCTCTCTTTCTAAAAACACTTTACATATACTCTAAAGACGTCAAAACGTGAATGTTGAATATTTCAATTTCGATTTTCGAGGCGATTACAAGAACTTCCCATATACCGGGAAGTTAGAAATCAAAATTTGTCGCATGGTATAACCCTTTCAAATAATATTAGGTCCATTTCAATGGCAATCAAAGTTTCAGTGCATACATATATTTTTTGGAGCTTCTAGTTGTTGAAATGTGAGAATTTTTAGCACGTTATGTTATCATTCTAATGTAAAATTTACCGTATGCACTCTTTGTCGATGTCGCACAAATACATAACCGGTGATCAGTTCGAATCAGATTTCCGAATTTTTCGATATCGATATCCGTTTTGGACGTGGAAGAGCGACCCGAGTGTGGATCATCTTCAACGTCTTCTTGGGCATCTGGAAAGCATTTCAACTATTCAAAAACACGTGTAGGTGGTAAATATTCATTACCACCAACTTCTTTCAATACATATCGGTTTCAGTAGCGGTTTTTCCAAGTTTAAAGTGAAATTGGCCAACAATCCGTCACTCACACAATTTTAAATAGGTAACAATATATTCAAAAAGAAATTAACAGGAAAGAAATCTGCAAATGGTCCACCTGATGTAAATGACTTTGTTTACTGGTAGGCTCCAGCTGCAGCTTTGTTGGCCGTATTCAATTGCTCCTAACATTTAAAGGTGTCAATAATGATTTTTTTGATCTTGATTCATCGGAAGCATCATTTTTGGAAATTGTTTATTTTGGACGATTTGTCAAGTGTTCCACGATATGAATCCAACCACAGCAGCAAAATAAAAGAGAATGCAGTGTTAATAATAAATAAGATTGAATTTTAATTCAGATCTTTTTCCACGTAATAGTTATCCAAGTTATTTACTCTCAGATATGCATGCGCTTCATAAATAATAACGTGGACTGAAAATCAATTAACTATGATTCACCGTATCAATTTTCTCTGCACTAGATTGAAGTTTCTCACATGTCGAGGATGCTACACCAAAGAGAATGTTCGCTCTTTTACTAATTTCCTTGCCAACACATAGTTCAGATGGCCTGGATGGGAACATGAAATGTCGAAAATTCGTTTTCCCTTGAAATGAAAATGAAAAGCAAACATTGAAAGATGAAAATGTATGCAAAGCAACTGGGCGTGAAATTGACTGGCAGTGCCGAATTGGAATAACCTCCTGTCGAATTTATTCCTGGCGGAATTTCCAATCTTCGATGTTTTCCAAACAGAATACGTTTCCAATTCCGTGTGAGATTCACTTCACGTATGCACCCTCTTGATGCTGTCGAGCCGCCCCAAAGTCGTTTTCGTTCGATTGGTTTTAACAGTTGATAGGCGAAGAACCTGCCAACCTAAAAACAGGGCACGAAATCGTCCGCAGCACATGTAACCATTTATTGGGCGCAACCCTACGGGCAATGTGGAAGGCTCAAAAAGGAATGCTGTTTGATTAAATGTAATTACACTTGCAAAACAAAAAATTAAAATTTTATGATATTCCAAGGGGTTTCACTTCATTTGCCAAGGAAAAATATTTACTACTTCAGAATACTCTTGAAAAGCATGATGTGCTTATTGGTATTTATAAGACTACAGATTTGAACGGCAATTTAATGACTATTTGAGTACTGAAAAGGACACATATTTATTGAACGTCGGAAAAAAATCGAGATATTGATTTACGCATAAAAATAGTGAATTCACATGAAAGAAACTACAAATTTATCAATAATTCATCATTGAACCACTAAAATCAATTAAGTGGGTATAGGTAATAAAAAAAGTCTTTTTTGGGGAATTTTTTTCGAAAAACCAAAACAACATATCAAAATTTCGTAAAAAGATCTATATTTTAAAAGTATTTGACATCCTCTTTGAATTTTTTCAGAACTTTAAAAATTAAAATGGCGGCTCCCTAGCATTCCTCCAGAAACGCCTTATTAACTTCCCAGTATATGGGAAGTTCTTGTAATCGCCTCGAAAATCGAAATTGAAATTTTCAACATTTCTTTACGTTTTGAGGTCTATAGAGTATATATAAAGTGTTTTTAGAAAGGGAGATGTATGTGTGTGTGTGTGTGTGTGTACGTACGTACGTACGTACGTACGTTCGTGGATACTTTTTTCTACGAGCATAACTTACGTAAACAAAGTCGTATCAACTTCGTTAAGGTGTCAATCGAAGCGTCTTTGCAATCTTAAGAGCTGATTAGTTTTTGGGATACTTCGGTCGGGGGTGTTTGCTGTTTTGACCCTTTGAAGGTCATTTCTGTCATGCGTTATATCTCGCCAACCAAACATACGATTTGCATCATAGAGGTGTCAATCGACGCGTATCAACATTTGTGTGAAATTATCAAATTTTTAAAAAATTCGTTGTAGCCGTTTTTTAATTTAAGAAAAAAAGTGCAAAAAATTAGGTTTTTTTGCATAAACAATAAATTTTTAACCTGATTTGCGTAAATAAGTAGATGATGTTTATAAAATTTATATATTCCAAACAATGCTTGTAAAAACAACATCAAAACATTTTGTCATGATAACGTAAAAAATTCAATTAAAAATAAAAAACTATTAAAAGTCATCATCATTTTCAAGGTCATTTTTATCATTCTCTATATCTCACGAACCAGATATAATATTTGCATCATTAAGGTGTCAGTTGACGTGTATTAATATCTTTGTGAAGTTTATACATTATAAAAACTCGTTTCAGCTTTCTTTTAATTTAATAGAAGAAAATGCAAAAAATTATAGTTTTTTTCATAAAAAATATTTTTTAACCTGATTTGCACAGCACAGTAATAAATGTTTATAAAATGTATACATTCTTATCAGGTTTTGAAGAGAAACCGGCAAAATTTTCTTCCTTGATTATAAAAATAAATAAATGAAAAATAAAAAATCATTCAAAGTTACCATTTAAAGAGGGTTCATACGAATGCTTTTACTTTATTTTTTTTATTCTAAAAAATTGTTGTAAATTCAATCAAAGTTTTAAAATATTTGCATAATTTGAACATATTTTACATAGTTTTATAGTCTTTTATTTAAAAAAAAACGCTTAAATTATTAAAACCAACAAAAATTTTCAAGACCAAAAAGGCCCCCACCGATTGATCCGCGTGAATATTCAATCTGTCCTCATCGACCAAAAACCTTACGTAATCAATGGACCCTCCCGTAGACGATATGATTCTTATTAACTCATTTCTGTTACTGCTATGAATACCTCTCATTGTTGTAATGTTGTTGATGTTTATGTAGATATTACTGGGAAGTTGACCGTGTGGACCTCAAGGGTCGCACCTCGCGGCTTGGTTTTTCATGGCTTCGCGGACCGTTTCCTCCTGAATTGTTAATGTTCGCGCATTTCAAGTGCAATCAACCCGCGCATGCCAAGACAGGTGATGGCCCTGCAATTTGAACGCATGCACAGGTTGATCGCACTCATGGGCAGTGTAATGTGGCCCAAATCAATTGTATTTTGCTGACCCACCAATATTTCTTGCATAAGCATTAAGATATCGATTGTAAACTTTAGACTTACGGTTGCTGACCTGATAGCTGCATTGTGCTGACAGGTCAGCTTTAAAGTATATAAAAATGAAAGAACGACTAGACTAACGGTCAGTCCTAATAAAGAAGCGCATAGGTTAAATCTGTGTCGTTTGATTTGATTGACATCAGCTTAATAATTTGAGGATTATTGAGGCTTAGATAATCGCTATAATTTTAGGATTATAGCGCAAGCAGGGTAATTGCCAATTGAAGACGCTACTCAAAGGATATAATTTTAGGATTTTATCTTTGAGAGCTGCGTGCTAGGCATTTATCCCAACATTGGTCCGTCGAGCCGGATATATTCGGGCGCAAATATAGTGAAGCTAGTTTGGTGCTGCGAATATAGAATCGCAAATTTAGTGGAACAAACTTAGTGCTGCGAAATTGCAAATTAGTGTTGCAAATTTAGTGCCGGTGAACCAGTATCGAAATCGGAATTCGGGGTCGAAAAAATTGAGCATTTCAAGATGACTACAAGCGGGAGCATCGGAAATATGAATGTTGTCGACAATCAGCGTCATAATTTGGAGGAGTTACAAAGGTTCATCAGGAACCAGAAAAAAGACTCCAAAGCTCGGCACAGCAAGGAGTATTTTGAGCTAAAGGCCGACACATTGGCCAATAAGTGGCGAGCATGCGAGGAGTGTCACTATGAAGTGAAAACGAGCATGGCTGGCGAACCCAAAAAGCTCGGCGATTATATAATGGAATTTGAAGGTGCCGAGTCGTTGTATGAAGAGTATATGGTCCTCTTCAAGCTTAAAATTAAGGATTATGAGCCTTCTACCAATAGCGCAAGCGCACAAGGAGCTGCTGCAACCCACGGGGGCAATGAAGTAGATTTGCCATTAGAGCGGATCAAAATCCCTCACTTCCAAGGAAACTACGCCAATTGGGCGTCGTTTCAAGACCTCTTTTCCACTTTGGTCCATAAAAGTGAAAGACTTAGTGCAGTGCAAAAGATGCATTATCTTCGTTCGTCAGTGTCGGGCGAAGCTGAACAGCTCATCAAGCACTTGAGCATAACGGGCAGCAATTACGAAGCAGCCTGGGCGTTGATGTGCAAGCGGTACGACAACAAACGCGCGGCCGCAAATGCTTTAATGAAACTAATATGGGACATTAAGTCTACGAGTCCTAACAGCAGCAATGGCATTAAGCATATGCTCAACATTACCAACGAGGTGTTGAATAGTGTGGACGCGTTGGCAGGAAAGCTAGGCGATATGTTGCTTACTTATCATTTACAGCAACGTTTAGATGATGAATCCTCTCTCGAATGGCAGAAATACATTGGGGCGTCTAATGAGATTCCAACAATAACGCAGTTTGTGGAGTTTCTCACTCAACGCCTAGTGATCCTAGAAGCCACAGCCAGAACCGAAAAACGACCGAAATATGGCGTTTATATCGCAGAAGTAAACAAGAGTGACATGTGCCAAATTTGTGATGGAAGTCATGGCACGCCACAGTGCTCAAAACTTCGGGACGCTATGACGAGAAATAGAATCGATTTAGTAAAAAAGCACAAGTTGTGCTTCAACTGTTTACGCACGAATCATGCAGTCGCTGCATGTCCATCAAAAAATCGATGCAGATCATGCAATAAAAAGCATCACACCTTGTTGCATATCGAACCACAGGTAACTGAAGCCAAGTCTCATGATGCTAAGCCTACGACATTGACCCTAAATGCCGTAATTAAGGGAACCAAGACCCATTCAGTGGTGCTGCTAGCTACAGCTATTATTCAAGTAAAGACTCTGAATGGCACGTTCTTACCGCTCAGAGCTCTAATTGATCAAGGATCGCAACGATCGTTCATCACTGAAAGGGCAGTTCAGCAATTAGGCTTAAAGCGCAAGTATGCTAAGCTTGATATTCACGGCATAAGCGGTCAACGAACCTCAGCACGAGGAATCGTGAACATAGAATGCAAGCAAAGGAAGTTATCCAACTCGCTGCATTTCAATTTACTCATACTTCCCAAAATAACAGGGGAGATTCCTCAATGCGAAGTGAATCCCTCCCCAATAAGTAACAGCCACGATCTCGCTGATCAGGCTTACTACAAGCCAGGCGACATTGATATACTTCTGGGGGCTGATGTCTACGGAAGCCTAGTCTTGCCTGGGCTGAGAAAAATCTCCAATAGCCATCTGACTGCTCAGAACACAAGGTTCGGTTGGATAATTTCCGGGCCTACCGAATCCAAGGCGGCTCCAAGAGTTCATGTCACCATGATAAGCACCCAAGAGCTGAATAACAGTTTAAAGAAATTCTGGGAATTAGAAGAAATAGCTTCAGCTGAACAATTGAACCCCGAACAAGCAGACTGCGAAGCACATTTTGCACAAACCACGCGTCGAGACACAGATAGTGGGAGATATACATTGCGTCTTCCGTTTAAGGCAGAAACAAATCCTAGTGAGGCATTGGCACCCAACATGAAGGATGCAATATTAAGGTGGCAGCTGATAGAAAGAAAGCTTGAATTAAACCTGGACTTAAAGGCGCAATACAATCAGTTTCTGCAAGAATACCTGGATCTAGGGCATATGGAAGAAGTCCCAACAACGGAAATTTATAATCAGCCGTCCTATTATTTGCCACATCATGCTGTTATCAAAGAAAGCAGCACAACTACCAAAGTGCGAGTTGTGTTTGATGCGTCACACCAAACGTCTAAGGGAATGGCGTTGAACGACATACTTATGGTAGGCCCTACTATTCAAAGGGACCTAGTTTCAATTCTTCTTAAATGGCGGCTACATAAAGTAGCGATAAATGGTGACATCGAGAAGATGTACAGGCAAGTGCGAATTGACCCCAAAGATCGCAACTACCTGAGAATAGTTTGGCGTCCAGTCACTCCAGGACCAATCAAGCATTATCGTTTGAATACCGTAACTTATGGCACAGCGTGTGCGTCGTATCAAGCAGTCAAAGTGCTTCAAAGATTAGCTCAAGATGAGCGATTTAAACACGAGCAGGCTTCCGAAGTCACTCTGAACGACTTTTATGTGGATGATGTTCTCACTGGTGCTAACACTATCAACCAAGCAATCTCGTTACAAAGAGGCATCACCAATCTATTGGCATCAGGAGGTTTTAGTATCCGCAAGTGGTCCTCGAACAGTCCAGAAGTACTGGAATCAATACCCGAGGGCGATCGCGCTCTACCTGGTCCTGTCGCCATAAGCTTTGAGAACACAGTTAAAACGTTGGGCCTACATTGGAATCCCCAATTAGACGTCTTCTCCTTCAACGTATCTCTACCTGAGCTTAAAGGTGGCAAAGTGACAAAAAGGCTAGTAGCCTCAAGCATTGCAAGGCTATTCGATCCTTTGGGTTGGCTGCAGCCCTCTTTGGTTATAGGAAAGATCCTACTACAAAGGCTTTGGCTCATTAAAGTCGATTGGGATGACCAACTTCCGGATGACATCACTTGTGATTGGAAGAAATACCTCTCGGACTGTCGAGCTCTAGAAAACATAAGCATTCCTCGCTTTGTCGGATACTCGCCCAAAGAACGGATTGAACTACATGGTTTCAGCGATGCGTCAACAGATGCTTTCTCAGCGGTCGTATATGCAAAGGTGATCAACTCCTTAAATGAAGTCAGAGTTCACCTACTGACATCAAAGACAAAGGTGGCTCCATTAAAAGTACAAAGCATTCCACGACTAGAGCTATGTGGCGCCGTATTGCTGTCCAAATTAATGCGCAAGGTGAAAGATGCGTTAAACGTGAGTGATACCACGAAAACCTATTATTGGACAGACTCGACTATTGTCTTAGCTTGGTTGTCGGAGCATCCGAGTAAATGGAAAACATATGTGGCCAACAGAGTAAGCGAAATTCACTCATACACTAAATCATCCCAATGGCGGCACGTTGAATCCCAATACAATTCAGCCGACTGTGCGTCGCGAGGTTTAGCCCCTACGAAACTCATCAATTACGAGCTATGGTGGAAGGGACCGGAATGGTTGCACCTCCCAAATCTAGAATACAGCTCCCAAGCTGATTCAACTTCAAGTGATTTAGAGAAGAAAGAGCCTAAGGTACATATTACTTTGCATGAATCGAATGAGACACAATCATCTCTGGAGAACATAGGCCCTGTTCTCCCGATTTCACCAACAACATCAATCTTGTCGAAATACTCAAGCTACCAAAGGCTTATTCGTGTGGTTGCTTATTGCCTAAGGTTCAAATTTCATGATTGGTGCCCACAATTCTTATCATCCCACGAACTACAGAGAGCGAGTCTAACTTGCGCTCGCCTATCGCAAAGCGTTTCGTTTCCAGAGGAAGTACGCCGGTTGCATCGACGTCAGTTGATCCCATCTACGTCAAAACTACTTCCTTTGGCTCCGTATCTTGACGCTGAAGGATTGATCAGGGTGGGCGGACGATTACAAAACGCCGATATAACTGAGTCGAGAAAGCATCCAATCATCATCTGTGCGTCTTGTCCGCTCGCTACCTTAATAGTAAGGGAGTTTCATCTTAGAACCCTACATGGAAGCAATCAACTCACAATAGCAGCCATCAGAGATCAGTTTTGGATACCTCAAGTCCAAAAGTTGGTAAAGAGTTGTATTCACAAATGCCTAATATGCTTCAAATCAAATGCAAAGCCGCAAACTCAGCTCATGGGAGCATTACCCAAGGAGAGAGTAACTCCATCCAGAGCATTTATCAAGGTGGGATTAGACTTTGCTGGCCCCATCCGTATAAAGTGGTCCTCCGGAAGGGGCGCCAAATCAACAAAATCCTACATAGCATTGTTTATTTGCTTATCCACAAAAGCAATGCATCTAGAGGTGGTCAGTGACCTCACCAGCAAAGCATGCATTGCTGCAATAAAACGATTTGTGTCCAGAAGAGGACTATGTAGTGATATATACAGCGATTGTGGCACCAACTTCGTTGGAGCCAATAAAGAAATAAAGGCCCAGTTTGAACAACTGAAAGGGCCCACTCAATCATATCTCGCCCAAGAACAAATAAACTGGCACTTTAACCCACCAGCCAGCCCACACTTTGGAGGGCTGTGGGAAGCTGGGGTAAAGTCAGTGAAACTGCACTTAACTAAAACCATTGGGAACAATTTGCTGAACATCGAAGAAATGTATACGGTTTTGGCTGAGATAGAGGCAATATTGAATAGCCGTCCTCTCGTACCAATATCTAATGATGTCAACGATGCGCAAGCCTTAACGCCCGGACACTTTCTCATCGGACAATCACTAATAGCTGTTCCCCAGAAACCTACTAGTGAAGATGTTGGCCTTTTAACAAAATGGCACCTTACTACTGCCTTGGTCCAAAGCTTCTGGAAAAGTTGGGCTACCGAATATCTTTCAAGGCTCCAAAATAGGCCCAAATGGATGCGAGCCAATGACAACTTATGTGTCGGGCAGCTAGTGCTTGTCAAAGGAGAAAATTATCCCCCAACCAAGTGGCCGTTGGCAAGGATAATCAAAACGCACCCAGGTCTGGACGGCCTAGTGAGAGCCGTGACAATTAACCTCAATGGTCGTCTAACTGAGCGTTCAATAGTAAAGATATGCCCACTTCCCATACCGGCAGCAGAAGAAGAAGCCGGAAAGCAACAGGAACAGGCGGCAACAATCGGCATATCCACGCCAGGACCAAGCATCGAGCAGCCTGCAGTGTCATCGAGCAGCCTGCAGTGATGTTCTCCAGATACTCGCTAAACCTAAGGATGTCCCATTCTCCATTAAGCATGAGCGAGTTCCCGTACTGACGAAACACCACGTCATCAAATCATCCGAAGGCTACTCATCACTCATTGACGAAGCTCAACAAAATTTTGAAGAGCAACAGGAAGCTGTATGGAGATCCTACCACACAACTTTAATTTCATTAAGTTCCGTATCAGTTTTTATTATTGTAACCCTAATTGTTGCACTGTTATATCTATGTCACTTCCGAAAGGAAAAATCTAAAAGTAAGACGAGCACACGGTGGTACGAACCTTCCGAAATACCATCCTCAGAACTAAATTAAGGTTAATTTTATCATGATTAAGAACAGTGGTTCTTGGTGGGCGGTATGTTCGCGCATTTCAAGTGCAATCAACCCGCGCATGCCAAGACAGGTGATGGCCCTGCAATTTGAACGCATGCACAGGTTGATCGCACTCATGGGCAGTGTAATGTGGCCCAAATCAATTGTATTTTGCTGACCCACCAATATTTCTTGCATAAGCATTAAGATATCGATTGTAAACTTTAGACTTACGGTTGCTGACCTGATAGCTGCATTGTGCTGACAGGTCAGCTTTAAAGTATATAAAAATGAAAGAACGACTAGACTAACGGTCAGTCCTAATAAAGAAGCGCATAGGTTAAATCTGTGTCGTTTGATTTGATTGACATCAGCTTAATAATTTGAGGATTATTGAGGCTTAGATAATCGCTATAATTTTAGGATTATAGCGCAAGCAGGGTAATTGCCAATTGAAGACGCTACTCAAAGGATATAATTTTAGGATTTTATCTTTGAGAGCTGCGTGCTAGGCATTTATCCCAACAGTTAAAGTTATGGTTATGAAAAAAATAATTGTCGATAAAGCGTAATAACAGCCAAGAAATACGTAGAATTTTTTTTAAACTGATTTTTGACAAAATGGCGTCATCTTGAAAAAAATGTAAAAAAATTGAAAAAAGCTCGAAAATTGTTGATAACAATTGAAATTGAATATTTAAAAAAAACTTACGTACTTCCTAGCAGGCACTAGTTTTGAACATACTGTAAAAGTTTTAAGTAAATCGAACAAAGCTTGTTTGAGAAAGGAGTCCGGCCAGTTTAGAAAACGTTGTTCTCAGATAAACGCATTTAAAGTTTAAGTTATTGAAAAATCACGAATAAATTTGATATACATCTATTCTGCAAATTACTTACTTCCCTACGTACCACAGTATAGGTAAGACCCAGAATGCAATCGAAGCCTTCAAACACAAAATTTCCTTCCTAGAATGGGCAAGCAAGCACTGCCCGATTTGCAGAGGATAAAGCACTTTCGCGGACTTCATCTTTCACTTCAACACATGAGACATTTTTTCAGTCATTTTGGGGTTTTCTCTCAATTAAATTGTCAAAAGCAAATGAAATTTGTGTCAGCGAAGACATTTTACCATTGTAATTCAATAAACCGAAGTTTCTAAAGGTGTTTTTCACGCCTAGCATGAAAAGTGCATATACGAGTTCTGGCAGTGCCCCGACCAGTAGATTTGCCATAAATGGCAGCAAACATATGATAAATGAAAATAAACATATGATGAATGAAAGAAAACATATGACTTTGTCCCGTAGAACCGCGTGCCGTATTTGATAGTGTGCCTTTATATGAAACATTACATACTGGCTCTACCTATACTGTGCTGTATAGGGGAAGAAGTAACTGAAATATTACGAACCTTTAAAATAATTTAACTGAAAAATTTCACAAAAATCATCCTTACGTAATTGAAGAATGCTCGCTTATTCACCATAAATATCCATGGTTTATTGATCTCATATGCATATTTTTTTTGTAAGGAAAAAATCACCATGATTTTCATTTGACGAGAACTTTTTACCTTCCCAGGACATGGGAAGTTATTGTAATCGGCGCGAAAATCGAAATTGCAATTTTTAACATTTCTTTACGTTTTGAGGTCTATATAGTATATATATAAAGTGTTTTTAGAAAGAGAGTTGTATGTGTGCGGACGTACGTACATACGGTCGTGGAAAGTTTCGTTTATAAGAATAACTCACGTTGAGGTTGGTCATCGAAATGTCTTAAATCTTAAGAGCTGATTAGTTTTTGGAGGTCGAGGGGTTTGTTGTTTTGACCCTTTGAATGTCATTTCTGTCATGCGCTATATCTCGCGAACCAAACATGCGGTTTGCATTGTTAAAGTATCAATCGACGCGTAGCAGCATTTGTGTGATTTCATCGAATTTGTAAAAAAAACCTTTTAGCCGTTTTCTAATTTAAGTGAAAAAAATAACAAAAACTTACGTTTTTTTCTTAAATATTACATTTTTGCCCTGACTTGCAAAACACAGCAATCAATGTTTATGAAAATTTTACACTCCAAACAGTTTTTATAAAAAAAAATACCAGCAAAAATAAATTAAACATAAAAAATCCTTAAAAGTCATCATGACCTTCAAGGTCATCTCTGTCTTCCCTATATCTAACGAACCAGATATAATATTTGTAACATTAAGGTGTCAATCGACATGTATTAACATTTTGTGATGTTTTTAACTGCATATAAAATCGTTCAGCTATTTTTTAATTTAATAAAAGAAAATCCGAAAAATAAACGATTTTTTCATAGAAAAATAAGTTTTAACCTGATTTGCCCAGCACAGTGAAAAATGTTTATAAAATTTGTTCATTTTTATCAGTCTTTGAAGAGAAACCAGAAATTTTTTTTAGCAAGATTATGAAAAAAACTAAATTAAAAATAAAAAATCATTCAAAGTTACCATGTAAAAAGGGTTCATACGAATGATATTACTTTTTACCTGTTATTCTAAAGACATTGTTGTGAAGTCAATCAAAGCTCTATAATATTTGCATAATTTGAGCAGATTTCAAATAGTTTTCACAGTGTTTCATTTTTAATGAAAAAATTGTCTAAATTTTGAAAACCAACAAAATTTCAATCAAATTTGCATTGGTGGTAATCAACGCTTTGAATGGTGAAATGTTTTCTAGTCAATACTTTGCAAGATCATATGCCTTAAAAAGCTTACATCAAAGAAAAAATTGTGGTTTTTATTAGATTTATTTTTAGTGTTCGTAAGATTTCAATTACTTCCTCCACCATAATGTGAAACATTTTCTTTTTACATTCAATTAAACAGATTATTGACCGCATATTCAATGTTTTTCAAGACCAACTGAAAATGAGGAATAATTATTAGCCTCATTGATGTAAAATCGTGAAAAAATTCAAATTCAATGGTTATGCCGAAGTCATGGCTATTTTGAACAAAACTATTCAAAATGGCAACCTCTTCAGTTGGCGTGACAACAAAACCTGCATTCATTTTTGCTAGCGCTTTTCTGTCTTGCAATTATTGTCATGTTGGTTGAGATAAGAATTTGCTGGTAATATAACAGCATGCTGCTGCAATCCCGGCAAGCCACCTGGCTTTATCATGAGACTACCAATAGGTGTTCAAGAAGCAGAAAACGCTTCCAGTGACTATTCGTAGACTTTGTGGGACCAGTATGGACTAGGATCAATTGCAACACAAAATATTAGCACGTTTCTTAATTAGTAGTGACTTTCTTTTATAACAAAAGCATCTTTACAATGGTCAGAATCCATTTGACGTGTGAAGTAGTTGTCACCGAAATTCAAACTACATTCAACCATTTAAAACCAAGTGCTTCCAGCTTATCATCCTTGCAGATAAAAATAAAATGTATATTGTAGGTGGTCCACATTTAAAGCTATCTTAAATTAAAGTTTTTTGCTATTATCTGAATACTGTTCACTCTACAGAAAAATTTAAGCCTTTTTTTGGTGGAAATTATTATTATAATTATAAATTATATAATTATTATATTATTATAATTATATAATTATAATAATAATTTTCATTCTAATTTTTTTCACTCCTTCATTGTAAAATTTGTAACTTTTTTCAGGTACAGGAAACAACTGAGATGAACTTCAGTTTTTTTTTTGTTATACGTCAGAAACTATCTATCTAACTATCTTTCAACACCTTTGCGGTGTTTTAATGAAGATTGATAATTTACGATAAATGGCTGTGTCCAACGTCATTCCAACTTCATGGTCTAGATATCCTGTTCTGGTCCTTACGTGGTCCTTAAAAGAAAAATTCCTAAGCCTATCATAGTCTGTACCTTTTAATGACATGGATTGAAAACGTCTGATGTGGACCTGATATATGCTTTGGTTCTTCCTGAGGTCGATTTTAGTCGGTTAGCGTCTTACAGCTCTCGTTGGAGTTTCTAGAATCTCTATGAATTCTTTTCAAGATGTCAAAAATAAATTTTTGTGGAGACGCAATTCATCATGCCAATTTGCTTGCTAGTGGATGGAGCCCTTAAGAAAATATTTTGAACTGAGGTTATAAAGTTCCTTCGTTTCTTGGAATATGTAATGTCCATATCTAACATTAAACAATGAAAAATAACAAGAACTAAGGCGGAATAAAACAATCATAGCACTGCAGTTTTATCAACAGTTATAACATGTAGATATTGCAGAAAACACTGTGTTATCGTCTCCTGTTGGCTCCATTTTATAAAAAATCATCAAATTCTTGTGAATTGAACAAGATATTGACATAAACAGTGCATTTAAATAGAATAAGATTTGTCACTTTATTGTATAGAAATAAAAGGTATAAGCTACTTTTATCTCTAAGAATAACAAAGCTGTCAAATAATCTCAATAAAGTGTTTTAAAGAACTAATCGTATCTCAGGATAAGTGATGAGCACTCAGATCGATCGATCATTTTCCTCCATTAAATTCGAAATACTTCTACTAGTAAATTTTTTAGCAACAACAAATTCCGAAGCATTAAGCGAATGTATTGAAACGATAGAACTTCATCATTGGAAATCGTTACCTACGTTTAACCTACATCTCATTTGACGGCTAGACGCGCTTATACCACTGCGTAGCTCTTACAAGGAGGATGCAGACAGTTTCACATTAACGAGTTGATTTTCTCGCAAAGCTTATCAACTGCCAAATGAAGTTGTTGACAGTAGATTATTGTGAAATTTCACTCGCTAAGTTTTGCGTCCTGCGTAGGATCGAACCTATGGTCGAGTAGATGTGTAATCGTTGATGTTGTCTTCCGAACAGTATTCTGGTTTGAATTGTTTTGTGATGATTGTTGCATGTTGTCATATAACAAAAACATAATCATTTATCTGTTTAATTTTTTCGTGCGTTAAAAAGACTTTCTTCCTGTTCTCCAATGATCGAATGGGAATGCAAACAGCTAAACAAGTCCTGAAAAACTTTCAACTTTCGGCTTTTCACCAAGTGAAGGAAGCGATTGCTGCATACTTTTTAGACATCACATAATACCCATGTGGACATGTTCCTTACGCGAGTTATGGCTGGCACCTGCACCACATCATAACATTAATTAAAAACATTATATTGTTCCACAACCTTACCTACCGTTCACAACTCTGCATCAATTAAACTAGCCGCGAGGTGCGACCCTCGAGGTCCACAATGACAACTTCCCAGTAATATTTACATAAATATTAAAAATATTAAACACAATAATAACAAGCCGCGAGGTGCGACCCTTGAGGTCCACACGGTCAACTTCCCAGTAATATCTACATAAACATCAACAACATTAAACACAATAATAATTTTGAAAATACTACTACTTTAAGTAATAACAATGAGAGGTATTCATAGCAGTGACAGGAATGAGTTAATATGAATCATATCGTCTACGGGAGGGTCCATTGATTACGTTAGGTTTTTGGTCGATGAGGACAGATTGAATATTCATGCGGATCAATCGGTGGGGGCCTTTTTGGTCTTGAAAATTTTTGTATATGCGGTCAAAAATAGGTTCAATTGCATGTAAAAAGTAAAATGTATTACAAATGATGATGGTTATTGAAATCTTACGATTACTAAAGAATGAATCTACTAAAAACTACATTTTTTATTCCATGAAAGCTTTTTAAAGCATATAATCTTGCAAAGTGTCGATACCGCAAATTTGATTGATTTTGTTGGTTTTCAAAATTTAAGCAGTTTTTTAATTAAAAGATTATAAAAACTATGATGAATATGCTCAAATTATGCAAATATTTTAAAACTTTGATTGAATTTACAACAATTTTTTAGAATAAAAGATATAAAGCAATATCATTCGTATGAACTCTCTTTAAATTGTAACTTTGGATGATTTTTTATTTTTAATTTAGTTTTTTCATTATCATGGAAGAAAATTTTGCTGGTTTCTCCTCAGAAACTGATCAGAATGTATAAATTTTATAAACTAGTATCACTGTGCTGTTCAAATCAAGTTAAAAAAAAATTTTTATGAAAAAACCATAATTTTTTGCATTTTCTTCTATTAAATTAAAAAAACGGCTGAAACGAATTTTTATAATGTTAAAAACTTCCCAAAGATGTTAATCCAAATCTACTGACACCTTCATGATACAAATATTATATCTGGTTCGTGAGATATATTGGATGATAAAAATGACCTTGAAAATCATGATGACTTTTATTGATTTTTAATTTTTAATTTAATGTTTTACGTAGTTATTAAGAAAAATTTGCTGGTTTTCTTACAAAAACTATTTGGAGTATTTAAATTTTATATACAATAATTACTGAGCTCTGCAAATCAGCTTAAAAACTTATTGTTTAAGGAAAAAAACCTAATTTTTAGCACTTTTTTTAATAAATTTAAAAACGGATTCGAATAATTTTTTTAAAAACTTGATAGAATACCATAAATGTTAATACGCGTCGACTGACAGCTTGATCAAGGTAATCCTATGTTTGGTTCGCGAGATATAACGCATGACATAAATGACCTTCAAAGGGTCAAAACAACAAATCCCCCCGACCGAAGTGTCACTAAAACTAATCAGCTCTTGAAATTGCAAAGACGTTTCGATTGACACCTCAACAAAGTCGATACGAGTTTGTTTACGTGAGTTATGCTCGTAGAAAAAACTGTCCACGAACGCACGTACGTACACACACACACACACATACATACCTCTTTCTAAAAACACTTTTTATATACTCTATAGACCTTAAAACGTAAAGAAATGTTGAAAATTTCAATTTAGATTTTCGAGGCGATTACAAGAACTTCCCGTATACTGGGAAGTTAATAAGGAAATAATACTACTTTTAATAATAAAAATGTACTTCTCATAAAAGTTATTGGAATGACCTAATATTAATCGTAACATCTACGCGCGCGTCAATTGATTACGTAAAGATTTTCGTGGATTGGTTTGATTTAATATTCACGTGGATCAATCGTAGGGGGGAACAGGTTACAAAGCCTTTTCTGCGTTATTTTTAATTTTCATATCGATGCTTGAAGGACAAAAGAGCGCTAGCAAAAATCAATGCAGTTTTTGTTATTACGACAACTGAACAGATTTTGTCGCGTGATGGCCATTTTGAATAGTTACGGTCGAAACTGCTAGCACTTCGGCATATTCACTGAAAGTATATTTTTTTACGATTTGACATGAATGAAACTCATAATTATTTCTTATTTTCTGTTGATTTTGAGAAACAGTAATCATGCAGTCAAAAAATGGGTTCAATTGCATGTAGAAAGTAAAATATATGTATTAAAAATGATGAAGGAAGTAATTGAAATCTTACGAATACTAAAGAACAAAACTCCTAAACACTACAATTTTTTTTTGATGAAAGCTTTTCAAAGTATATGATCTTAAAAAGTGTTGACTACAAAACACCATTGAAAACGTTGATTAACACAATTGCAAATTTGATTTGATTTGTATTGGTTTTCAAAATTTAAGCGTTTTTTTCATTAAAGTTAAAGCACGGTTCTGTGAAAACTATTAAAAATCTCCGAAAATTATGCAAATAACAATGAGTTTTGATTGACTTTACAACAATGTCTTTAAAATAAGAAATTTAAGGTATACAAATTCGTATGAACCCTTTCTACATGGTGACTTTGAATGGTTTTTTATTTTAAATTCAATTTGTTTTGAAATCATGAGAAAATATTTTCCTGGTCTCTCTACAGAAATTGATAAAACTTTATAAATTTTATAAACATTTATTATCACGATGTTAATTTTATTAATTATTAATTAAATTTTTTTTTATGAAAAAACACTAACTTTCAAATTTTTTTTATTAAATTAAAAAAGAGGCTTCAAAGTTTTTTTTTTAAATTTAAAAACATCATTAAAATGTTCATATGCGTCGATTGACTTCTTAATGATGCAAAGATTATATTTGGTTCTCGAGATATAATGAATGACATAAATGACCATGAAGGTCATGATGACCTTTAAAGATTTTTAACTTCCCAGTATATGGGAAGTTCTTGTGATCGCCTCGAAAATCGAAATTGAAATTTTCAACATTTCTTTACGTTTTGAGGTCTATAAAGTATATATAAAGTGTTTTTAGAAAAAAGTATGTATGTGAGTGTGTGTGTGTGTACGTACGTACGTACGTGCGTTCGTGGACACTTTTTTCTACGAGCATAACTCACGTAAACAAAGTCCTATCGACTTTGTTGAGATGTCAATCGAAACGTTTCTGCAATTTTAAGAGCTGATTAGTTTTTGGAAGCCTTCTGTCGGGGGGGTCTGCTGTTTTGCCCGTTTGAAGGTCATTTCTGTCTGGTGTTATATATCGCGAACCAAACGTACGATTTTTTTGAACAAGGTGTCAATCGACGCGTTTTGACATTTATGTGATTCTATCAAATTTAAAAAAAATTTGGAGCCGTTTTTTGATTTTTTAAAAAAAAGTGCAAAAAATTAGGTTTTTTTTCAGAAACACAAATTTTTAACCTAATTTTCAAATTTAAATAATCAATTTTTATATAATTTACATACTCCAAATAGTTCTTGTGAAAAAAATGCAAATTTTTTTTTCATGAATCCAAAAAAAATTTAAATAAAAAATAAAAAATCATTAAACGTTCAAGGTCATTTACGTCATTCATTATATTTCGAGAACTAAATATAATCTTTGCATCATTAAGGTGTCAATCGACGCGTACTATCGTTTTTATGATGTTTTTATATTTTAAAAAAGTCGTTAAAATGGTTTTTTTAATTTATTAAAAAAATTTGGAAAAGTAGTGTTTTTCATAATGACAATCATTTTTAACCTGATTTGCACATCGTTATAATAAATTACTTTAGATTTTATAAAATTTTATCAATTTTTGTAGAGAAACCAGCAAAAACTTTTCTCAAGATTACAAAAAAATTAATTAAAAAATTACAAAAATCATTCAAAGTCACCATGTAAAAAGGGTTCATTCGAATCCTAATACCTTAAATCTCTTATTTTAAAGACATTGTCTTAAAGTCAATCAAAGTTTATTAATATTTGCAAAATTTGAGCAGATTCTTAATAGTCTTCACAGTACCATGTTTTAACTTTAATGAAAAAACTGCTTTGTAACATGTACCCCCCTCCGATTGGTCCGCGTGAATAATCAATCAAACCAATGCACCAAAATCTTTACGTAATCAATTGACGCTCGCGTAGATGTTATGATTAATATTAAGTCATTCCAATAACTTTTACGAGAAGTACATTTTTATTATTTGAAGTAGTATTATTTCCATAATTATTATTGTGTTTAATATTTTTAATATCTTTTTAAATATTAGTGGGAAGTTGACCGTGTGGACCTCATCTAATTTTTTTTGTAATCCTGAAAAAAAAATTTGGTGGTTTTTTTTTATAAAAAACTGTTTGGAGTATATAAATTATATAAACATTGATTACTGCGTATTGAAAACCTTGTTAAAAATTTGATGTTTTTGGAAAAAACTCTAATTTTTGGCACTTTTTTCAAAAAATTAAAAAACCGTTCCAAAGATTTTTTTAAAAATTTGACAGAATCATGAAAATGTTAATATGCGTCGATTGACAATTTGATGAAGCAAATCGTATGTTTGGTTCGCGAGATATAGCGCATGACAGGGTTGACCTTCAAGGGATGAAAACAGCAAACCCCAAGACCGAAGTGTCCCAAAAATTAATCAGCTCTTCAGATTGCACAGACACTTCGATTGACGCCTCAACGAAGTCGATACAACTTTGTTTACGTGAGTTATGCTCGTAGAAAAACTGTCAGCGAACGCAAGTACGTACGTACGTACACACACACACATACAAACTTCTTTTCAAAAACACTTAAAATATACTCTAGAGACCTCAAAACGTAAAGATATGTTGAATATTTCAATTTCGATTTTCGAAGCGATTACAAGAACTTCCCATATACTGGAAAGTTAAAAACATTGAATTTTCATTCCAAAAAAACGTAGGTTCCGGCAAATTTATTCAACATTTTTAATAAATTAAATTGAGATAGGAAACTTCCGGCACATGATACCGAACCAGCAATTTTGTTCATATAAATTTGGTTGTCTGCTCAAGCTTTCTGGTAAGTTGGTTTAATAATAATAAAATTCGTGACTTTTTCTTTTACCAAATTTTTATTTTTGATTTTTCAAATATATATTTCGGCTACCACTTGTAGACTTCTTCAGTGATATGTTCACGACTGATTCTCTCCAGACATCTTGTCCTTATTTATATCCTTACTTGTATCCTTACTTGTCTGCCCGATGTATATTTTGTTGCATCTCTTATATCCCACACTTTTCGAGTTTTTTTGTTTCGTCCTTTGTTGTACCAAGTTTGCTGCCTAATAGATTGTTTCTGCTGGTAAAAACCAATTCTGCCGTTTTGATTTTCTGTTTTAGCTTGTTGGTGATGTCGTTGTACTCTACTGATATTCTTGATTTTTTGGCTTCTCTTTTTCTAGATTGGATTGTGGTTGTGTCAGTTTTTTTTGTTTCTTTCTGATGAACCTGCTGATTTCCAGTTTGTCGTAGCCGTTTAATTTCACTATTCTCATTATTTGCTCCTGCTACCTTTTTTGCCTGGTGATCTAGTGACAAAGTTAGCATGCTAGGTGCTAGGTGGTGGAATATTGCCAATTTGTACTGTCTGCTGTGGTTTGATGAGTTGAGAATCGTTCTTATAGTGCCCATTGGTTTTCTGTAGATTTCTACTTTGCTGATATCTTCCCTTCTTACTAGGACGTCTAGGAATGGTAGCTTACCTTCTATTTCCATTTCATACGTAAATTGTATGTTTCAGTGGACTGAATTCAAATTTTGAAGTGTTTGTTCCAGGTCGTTTTCTTTGATTATTGCAAAGGAGTCATCTTGTCCAGCTTCTAGGCATATTTCCCCGTATTGCTAGTTCTTTTCCTATGTGGGCCATGAAAATATTGCTTGAAAGAAAATTACTTCACATTCAGAGGGGAATTTTACAACCAGCCTTCATAAGTGAGATCTTCATAGCCTACATAGAAAGAGAACTAGCAAGACATGGAGTTTGTGATCAGCTCGGATCCAAAATTGTCACCTTTCGAGGAAATAGTGGAAATGCTTGATAGTCATGTGGATTGCTAGTGGCTGCCAGTTACCTTTAAAAATTGCTTAAGCATGGCTTCAGCTGCTTTGCAAAAGCGTCTGTTGAAAGCGCTTATGACGCCATCAGCTAGATAGGAGAGCTGCATTTTTTTGTCGTTCCTGCAACTTTCAGTTAACTTTAATTCCAGTTGATGCGGTGGGCCTTAAGAACTTTCGGAAGAACTGTCACGACTTATAAGTATCGTCTCAAATCCATAATCGTGGTGGGTTTTTAAAAATATTGCTACTACTTGGTGCTGGTGCTTATCTCATCAGGTGTGATTTTGTGTTCTTTGTATTCAATTTCTGTTACTTTGAAAACACATTTCAAAGAATTTATTTTTAGTCCGCTGTATTTGGAGCGATCAAAAAAAATTATAAACTGTGTGTGTTTCTCGACCGATTGAGATGCGATGGGGATTTCATCGAAGTAACCGACGGCGAAATCCAATCCAAGGAAGAGGGTATGCAAAAGTCGTTAAAAGGTCTATGTGTCGTTAGGTAGTTCGAAAGTCATGAATGTAAACTAATATAGTCCGAAAAGAGCTACTACTGTCGTTTTTCTCTTCCGCTACAACAATTTGGTATTATTTTTTTGTTAAGTCGTTTGTAAAAATTCCCGTTTGCAAGCCAGTTGATGTGTGATATCATAAATATGTGATGCCGACTATCGATCGGACACAGATTGAGGGGTAAAATTGTATCCATAATTGAGACGAATCTTGGTTTTCTTACACATTTTCTGATTAAAAATGCCGTGGGCATTCCTTCGTAAATGAAGTCGACTACTCCAATTTTATAAACTTTGGTGTATTTAGAAGAACCAACAAGAAATCATAACAAACCGCAAAGTGCGACCCATGAGGTCCACACGGTCAACTTCCCAGTAATATCTAGATAAACATTAAAAATATTAAACACAATAATAAATTTGAAATTAAACCTATTTTAAATAATAATAATGAAAGGTATTCACAGCAGTAATAGGAATGAGTGAATATCAATCATATCATCTACGGGAGCATCCACTGATTACGTAAGGCTTTTGGTGGATGGGGGTAGATTGATTTGATCAATCAATCGGTGGGGATGCGGTGAGGGTATTATTTTCAAATCGATGCTTGAAGGACAAAAGAGCGCTAGCAAAAATGAATGCAGTTTTTGTTATTACGCCTACTGAAGAGATTTGGTCGCGTGATGGCCATTTTGAATAGTTGTGTTCAAACTTTTCATGACTAAGGCAATCTGAATCTGTATTTTTTCAAGATTTTACATTAATGAGATTAATAATTAATTTATATTTTCTATTGGTCTTGAAAAATTTTGAATATGCAGTTGTAACAACTAATTTAATAATCGCCACACGAGCCAACTTGAAAACCGAACGCCACTCACCACAACGCCGCAGTATGGTAATATTCGATAGCGCAACGTTGCAGTATGGTAACACTCGACGGCGGGCAACCCACTACACCACAGGCTGGAAGCATCACAACAACACCAGCTATAAAAGCAGCGGTTTTGCACCGAAGTATTCATTTGACTCTATTACGCCTCTGCATCCACATCGGGTCTAAGGCTTTTGGATAGAATCCTTCCTTGACGCCTCTGCATCCCTCACGGGTCTAAGGCTCTTGGAACTCTATACATTCAAATACTTCATACTGTATCTATCACTCTAAGACATTAATAAAACTTATTATACTAAATTCTCGTCCTCTGTTTGGCCGCCTGAACCTCCGAAGGAAAGGTAACGGAATATAAATCTGCTACACAATCAAAAATAGGTTCAATTTCATGTAGAAAGTAAAATGTATAACAAATGGTGATGGAGGAAGTAACTGAAATCTTACGATTACTAAAGATTAAATCTACTGAAAACTACAATTTTTTATTTGATGAAACCTTTCTAAAGAATACGATCTTGCAAAGTATTGACAAAAAAACAGTTTACCATTTAAAGCGCTGATTACCACAAATGCAAATTTGATTGAAATTTTGATGATATTGAAAATTTAAGCAGTTTTTTATTTTCCCAGTATATGGGAAGTTCTTGTAATCGCCTCGAATATCGAAATTGAAATTTTCAACATTTCTTTACGTTTTGAGGTATATAGAATATATATAAAGTGTTTTTAGAAAGGGAGACGTATTTGTGTGTGTGTGTGTGTGTGAACGTACATTCGTGGAAACTTTTTTCTACGAGCATAACTCACGTAAACAATGTCGTATCAACTTCGTTAAGGTGTCAATCGAAGCGTCTTTGCAATTTTAAGACCTGATTAGTTTTTTGGAAACTTCGGTGGAGGGATTTGCTGTTTTGCCCGTTTGAAGGCCATTTCTGTCATGCGTTATATCTCGCGAACCAAACATATGATTTGCGATAGAAGAAAATGCGCAAAATTTGGGTTTTTTTCATAAAAAGATTTTTTTACCCTGATTTGCTCAACACAGTATCAAATCTTTATAAAAAATTTACATTCATAACAGTTTTTGAAAAGAAACCGCCAAGTTTTTTTTTCATGATCATGAAAAAAACTAAATTAAACAAGCCGCGAGGTGCCACCCTTGAGGTCCACACGGTCAACTTCCCAGTAATATCTACATAAACATCAACAACATTAAACACAATAATAATTTTGAAAATACTACTACTTTAAGTAATAACAATGAGAGGTATTCATAGCAGTAACAGGATTGAGTTAATAAGAATCATATCGTCTACGGGAGGGTCCATTGATTACGTAAGGTTTTTGGTCGATGAGGACAGATTGAATATTCACGCGGATCAATCGTTGGGGGCCTTTATGGTCTTGAAAAATTTTGTACATGCAGTCAAAAATAAGTTCAATTGCATGTAAAAAGTAAAATGTATTACAAATGATGATGGTTATTGAAATCTTACGATGACTAAAGAATGAATCTACTAAAAATACAATTTTTAAATCGTTGAAAGCTTTTCATAGGCTTTGATCTTGCAAAGTATTGAATACAAAACATTTTACCATTCAAAGCGTTGATACCGCAAATTTGATTTAAATTTTGTTGGTTTTCAAAATTTAAGCAGTTTTTTTAATTAAAAGACTAGAAAAACTGTTAAAAGTCTGCTCAAATTATGCAAATATTTCAAAACTTTGATTGAATTTACAACAATTTTTTTAGAATAAAAGATATAAAGTGTTATCATTCGTATGAACCCTCTTTACATGGTAACTTTGAATGATTTGTTATTTTTAATTAAGTTTTTTTTCATAATCATGGAAAAAAAATTTGCCGGTTTCTCTTCAAAAACTGATAAGAACGTATAAATTATAAACTGGTATCACTGTGCTGTGCAAATCAAGTTAAAAATATTTTTTATGAAAACAACTATAATTTTGTGCATTTTCTTATATTAAATTGAAAAAAGGCTGTAACGAATTTTGATAATGTTAAAAACATCACAAAGAAGTTAATACACGTCAACTGACACCTTAATGATGCAAATACTATATCTGGTTCGTGAGATATAGTGAATGATAAAAATGAACTTGAAAATCATGATGACTTTTAAGGATTTTTAATTTTTAATTTAATTTTTTACGTACTCATGAGAAAAGGTGGTTTTGATGATGTTTCTACGAACATTGTTTGAAGTATATAAATTTTGTAAACATTGATTACTATATTTCGCAAATTAGTTTAAAAATTTATTTTTTATGAAAAAAAACCTAATTTTTACGTTTTTTTTTTAAATTAAAAAACGGCTCCACCGATTTTTTTAAAAATTCGACAGATTCACAAAAGTGTTAATACGCGTCCAGTTACACCTAAATTATGCAAATCGTATGTTTAGTTCGCGA
Organism: Oxycera nigricornis; assembly: GCA_963942545.1. Classification (NCBI taxonomy): domain Eukaryota; kingdom Metazoa; phylum Arthropoda; class Insecta; order Diptera; family Stratiomyidae; genus Oxycera; species Oxycera nigricornis. The sequence continues at coordinate 47,138,665 of OZ012663.1, forward strand.
GATATAATGCATGACAGAAATGACCTTGAAGATCATGATGACTGTTAATAATTTTTTATTTTTTATTAGATTTTTTTTGTAGTGACAGGGCAAAAATTGTGATGCCATTTTTAAGAAAACTGCTTGGAGTATATAAATTATATAAACATTTATTACTTGGACTTGGAAATAAGATAAAAAAAAATTTATTGTTTTTTGAAAAAAAAAACACTTTTTGCACTTTTTTTAAAAAAAATTAATAACGGCTCCAAGAATTTTTTTGAAAAAATGACGGAATCTCGTAAATGTTAATATGCGTCGATTGACACCATGTTCGAAGAAATCGTACTTTGGCTTTGCGAGATATGACGCATGACAGAAATGACCTTCAAACGGGCAAAACAGCAAACCCCCCGACCGAAGTTTCCCAAAAACTAATCAGCTCTTAAGATTGCAAAGACGCTGCGATTAACACCTTATTGAAGTCGATACGACTTTGGTTGCGTGAGTTATGCTCGTATAAAAAGTGTCCACGAACGTACGTACGTATATATACTCTTTATATATACTCTATGGACCTCAAAACGTAAAAAAATGATGAAAATTTGAATTTCGATATTCGATGCGATTAAAAGAACTTCCCATATAGTGGGAAGTTAACAAGATTACACTGCTCAAATTAGAATTGTGAAAATGAAGCTGATAGTTTTGTCAATTGTAAACTGACTTTATCAGAGGAACAAAAGTTTTGTTCAATTTTATTATAAAACATTGAACAGTCATTTGGCTATCACTACAGCATTTCTTCAGATTCTTTACTCACATATAGCTGACATGAATCAGAATATTAATTTAATATTAACAGACTTATTCAACTCAGACAATAAACTCAATGGCTACGATATTCGTTGAAGTTCTCTCCATTACGATGAAATGTCCTTATTTATCGATTTCAGGAGTCAAATCTCTCCATATTCTTAGGCTGCTATACATACCACCATAGCATCGCGTATGGGCTAATAATCTTCCGTACATTTGACTTTCAACCTCATTGAAATTCTTTTCAAATGTTCAAATGACTGCCAAATGTTGCGGTTTATAGCATCCCTCAGCATTTTCACTCTAAATCCAATATATGCGGATCAATTCTTTCATGCGCCAAAAATGAGAAAAAATCATCGCAGTTGCCATCCGGCGTCCTCGTTGTCGTCAATGCTGTCCTCCTAATATAATGTATGTATGTGGATTATATTTTTTGCATGGGGCCCTGAATTCAAAGATGTACAATCCCCATTGAAAGAAATTCCGATCGAGCTGAAGTGAAAATCGATTGTTGTCCAGCGAGGACTTTTATTTACTATTGAGGACTCGTTCCGGCAAAGTTCGATAGTTAAATATACGATGGAGTGTGGCTTATGATCCAATTAAATTTCGATATACTGTAGTGTTCAGGGACTATGATTACGTTGAACATAATGAAACCACAAGCACAAAAATTTATTTTTTTAATAACTGGGTAGTAGTTTAGACCATATTCGAATACATATGATATTTATTCAAATTTTATTCAAAAAGTATCCGTTTCAACAATGATTCATGTGTGTTACAAAACCTGTTCTCTAGGATAGTATCCTTCTTGTTGGTTTCGTAATTTTTAGTCCTACAATGCTAAAACGCGGCTTGGGGCAGCCATAAATATGTAAATGTACTATTTTCATATATTTAGCTCTTGTCTGAGGAAATGTATTCAAACTGTCCAACCTTAATTTCAGTATTGGCTAGAAAAACGAGACGGCGACAGTTCAGATGCGAGAAGAGTTTTCCGGAAGCGGATGAATCTACCAACCTGTTCAGTTCGCATTGGAATTTCTCGTAGCCCCATTCTAGCACACTGAACGTTTCGTTCTCTTTTAGAAAGAAAAATGTGGGAAAGTTCAATCAAAATAAAGATTGGTCGCAATGGTGCAAAGAAATGCCTTCATCCCAAATATCTTCATATCAACAGCATCGTCCTTGTCCTCTGAACGACCCATTGCCAGCTCGGTCTCTTGAACGGTTCAGATTGGAGCAGTTTACGCCCTCTGGCCCAGATGTGTCTGACGTGTTTTTGTTACCTTTTTTCTGTTTGCAAGGGGTGTGTTGGAATTTGAATTTTGCGGATAATAAGGGTTCTGGGAGATGTGAAATGAATCCGCTCAAACGACATTATTGATTTATTGAGATTGATAATATGAAGTCGGATAGCGACATCGTGTGGAATTTATAAATATTTAAAAAGGAGTTGATGGAAGCGTTTGATTCTACAACAAATACGCAGGCGACGAAAATAGCCGCAATGCAGATATTCTCATGGAATCATGGCATGTTTTTAAATAGTTCTAAACACATAGCAAATCATGTTGTGGTATAGAAATTTTTATCAATTATTAACTTCTTTAATACTAACCTGCTGACAAGATACCACGTCTACACTTCATCATTTACTGTTTCTATTTAGGAAGTCAATTTTTAAGGAATGTACCATCGTTAGAATGTTTTGAACAATTAAGGTACAGATTGAGTCATTTGGTCAAACTTGATTATGTTTTTGGAAATGGCTTTTCGATTTTTTGGGATTTTACCGGAAATTCAAATACACTGGCTGTTCACAGGATGCGCAAAAAAAGCAAACTGTCACATATCCTCACTTAAGCATCAAATCGATTGATTTTCTTTCACTTGAATATTCATGTGAAGCTTGAAAAGATTCCATGTGTGAATAAATTCACATTCATCTTACACACTTGCAAACTGTAGATAGGCGGGGTTTATCACTACATTTAAAATATAATCTACAGTTGATGCATCAAAAATAAAAAGACGTGAGGTGTTAACCCTGAGGTCAACACTAAAAATTTCCTAGTAATATCTACGTTACTAAGAAAACAATACAAAAACAGTAACAAAATAAATAATATCTATGATAATAAGTCATAACAGTCAGTGGAGTGAGTCAATATCAATTTTATTATCTATTAATTCGTTTCAAATATTTATTATATGGTTTTTACATGATTAATTTTCGCAACTATAAAATCCATAGTTTTTTGTTTGGTAAACAGTTTTTAAAGCATCTGATCTACTAAGGTATTGACTGTTAACAATAAAAATGAAGTTGAAAAAGTTAAGGGAAAATATCGTCTATCGTTATTCTTACAAACCTATATGCACAATCACAGTCACAATCACATTTATAATGAATACAGGGTTCGTAAGATTTCTTTTCCTAAAGTAAAGTTTTACTTGTCTCACATATAATAAGACGTTGAATTTTTTACTGCGTATTTGATGTTGTCGTGAGATAAACTGTCAAATAAGCAATGATTAACAGTCTTCCTAAATAAAAAGGGGAAATTGTACAAAAACAACCTCTTTGCTGCACTATGGAAATTCTGAATGCATCTGCCGAAAGTGGTTCAGTCAGCGTAGACCTTTTGTCTCACAATCGTAGTTATGAAAATTTTCACTGAAAGGCTTTGCTTCGTTTCCTCCACGTAAAAATTGGATCAGACTCCCTTCCGGCAAAAGCTGACTCATATTCCCCTTAAAATGATACGAATAAATTAACACATTCCATAAACTTTATTATCATAATTTAACGTATTATCATTTTCATAGTTATAAACATTTGTAAATAATTGAAATATTAACTTCAAATTGACACATAATACGTGTGTAAACAATTGATTCTAAATCAAAAGTTAAATTTCTATTATGTAAAACATATTTACTTGAAAGAGCGCTCTATATGCAAACAAATATAGAATGAATTGCTTTTGAGACATTGCTGATAAGAGCTATGCAAGCCAAGTACAAATATGGTTCCAAATGCTTCCTTTCCTCATACTTTTATAACTACACCAATAAAATGGAACTTTCTACATGGCAAATCAATAAACTAAATGATAACAAGCACACTTTAAATTCTCGTTTACATAAGATATTAGCTCTCTAATAATTTTAGAAGAAGTGCTTTGGTTTTCAATAAGAAAACTAGATTTATCAAGAAGTATCTCAAGTGTCTCGAATTTCATCCTGATTCAATTTTTGTATGTTTTTTATCTTACCCCTCTCTAGCCACCGGCCAAAATTTGACTCAACTGTTTATGTCCGCCACGGCTAGATTTTGAGAGTAAGATATTATTTTCTCTAAACTACAACATTAAACATTGCCTGACCAATGGCAATTTTAAATATGCCACGTCCAGAACCCTTAAAATCACAATCCTGGAGTAAAAAGATCAAGATATTTATGAATTATAGATTTTGGAGTAAATAAGTTTTATCAATAAATTAGATTTTTTCTAAGTTTTCGTTTCCTTATTTTTAATCAAACCAACAAGAATTGCTCTGGTGAATATTACCATCGTGCAGCAAAACTGCTTTGCTAGTTCCATATTGGTGAAACATAAAACAGCAATCATCAAAATGTGGAAAAAGATTCATTATTTTCAAATCTGTAAAATGATATTCGACATCAAATAACTTTAGCGTACTGAACAGCTTTGTCAAACTCAAAATTTCATTAAAGTTATTTGATCAAATGTTTGAACAATATTGCCAAATGTTTGATCGAAAACCTTAGCCTTAATAAATTCATAAGCGCAAAACTCTTTTCGCCGACTGGCATGTTATGTGATGCAATATTAAACAGATTGACTTAGTATATTATATGGCATCTGAAAAAAGCTAAACGAAAGTATAGATTTGTGTAGCTTTATTCGAAGTTATGAACACCTCAAAAAATAAGTTTTGGAACAAATCTCACTCCGTTAAACACGTGAATAGTTAAAAAATTTGCAGGAAGTCTATTTTCAACAACCCGGAAGGTGCGACCCTTGAGGTCCACACGGTCAACTTCCCAGTGATATCCACATAAATATTAAAAATACTAACCAAAATAATAATTATGAAAATAATACTACTTCAAATAATAACAATGTACCTCTCATAACAGTAATTGGAATGACTTAATGTTAATCGTATCATCTATGGGAGCGTCAATTGATGACGCAGGTAAGGGGGATGATTGAATATATATGCGGATTATTCGCGAGGGGCAGGTTACAAAGCCTCTTGTACTTTATTTGTTACTTTCGTATCGATGAAAGCTTTTTAAAGCATATGATCTAGCAAAGTATTGACTACAAAACATTTTATCATTCAAAGCGTTCATTACCACAAATCCAAATTTGATTTTTTTTTTGATTTTCAAAATTTAAGCAGTGTTTATATTAAAACTAAAACACGGTACTGTAAAAACTCCTCAAAATTTGTTTAAACTATGCAAATATTAATAACTTTGATTGGCCTAACAACAATGTCTTTAGAATAAGAGTAAACAGGTAAAATCATTCATATGAACACTTTTTACATGGCGACTTTGAATGATTTTTTATTTTCAATGTAATTTTTTAGACATCATACAAAAAAGTTTTGCTGATTTGTCTCCAAAAATTGATAAGTATTTATAAATTTTAGAAACATTTATTACCGTGTTGTGCAAATCTAGTTAGAAAAAGTTTATGAAAAAATCCTGATTTTTTCTATTTTTTTTTGTTAAATTAAAAAACGGCTCCAACGATTTTTGTGTAAATGCAAAAACATAACATAAATGTTAACACACATCCATTGACAACTTTATGATGCAAATATTATATCTGGTTCGTGAGATATAGTGTATGACAGAAATGACCTGGAAATCATGATGACTTTTAATAATTCTTTATTTTTAATTTCATTTTTTTCTGTTATCATGACAAAAAATTTTGTTGGTTTTTGCACGAAAACTGTTTGGAGTATATAAATTTTATAAACATTGATTACTGTGTTTCGCAAATCAGGTTAAAAATTTATTGTTTATGAAAAAAACTAATTTTTGCACTTTTTTTCCTTAAATTATAAAACCACTCCAACGATTATTTTTTTCAAAATTAACTAGATTTACACAAATGTTAATACGCGTCGATTGACTTCTTAATGATGCAAATCGTATGTTTGGCTCGCGAGGTATAGTGCATGACAGAAATGACTTTCAAAGGGGCAAAACCACAACTCCCCCCTGACCGAAATGTTCCAAAAACTAATCAGCCTCAACCTTAACGTGTTTACGTGAGTTATGCTGGTCCACGAACGCACATACGTACGTACATACACACACACATCCATATTTCTTTTTAAAAACACTTAAAATATACTCTATAGACTTCAAAACGTAATGAAATGTTGAAAATTTCAATTTCGATTTTCGAAGCGATTACAAGAACTTCCCATATGCTGGGAAGTTAAAGATACTAGACACAATAATATTTATGAAAATAATGCAACATTGAATAAAAATAATTAGAGGTACCCATAACAATAATTGGAATGAAATAATATCAATCGTACATATCATCTACTGGAGCGTCCATTGATTATGCAGGTAACGGGGATGATTGAATATTCCCGCGGATTATTCGGTGGGAGATTGAGGAGTGGGGCGGTTCTATGTTCTAAAGCCTTTTCAACGTTATTTGTTATTTTCATATCAATGTTTGAAGGACAAAAGAGCGCTAGCAAAAATGAATAAAGTTTTCAATATTACGCATACTGAAAAGATTTTGTCGCATGCTGGCCATTTTGAATAGTTGTGTTCAAAATCGCCATGACTTCAGCATAATCATTGAGTTTGTATTTTTTCACGATTTTACAACAATTAGGCAAATACTTATTAACTTCCCAGTATAAGGGAAGTTCTTGTAATCGCCTCGAAAATCGAAATTGAAATTTCCAACATTTCTTTACGTTTTGAGGCCTAACGAGTATATTTCAAGTGTTTTTAGAAAGAAGTATGTGTGTGTGTGTGTGTACGTACGTACGTACGTACGTTCGTGGACACTTTTTTCTACGAGCATAACTCACGTAACCAAAGTTGTATCGACTTCGTTGAGGTGTCAATCGAAGCGTCTTTGCAATCTTAAGAGCTGATTAGTTTTTGGAAAACTTCGGTCGGGGGGGTTTGCTGTTTTGCCCGTTTGAAGGTCATTTCTGTCATGCGTTATATCTCCCGAACCAAACATGCGATTTTTCTCATTATGGTGTCAATCGATGCGTATTAACAATTATGTGATTTTATCAAGTTTTTAAAAAAAATCATGGAGGCGTTTTTTAATTTTTTTGAAAAAAGTGCAAAAAATTAGGTTTTTTTCATAAACAGTAAATTTTTAACCTGATTTTCGAAATACAGTAATCAATATTTATAAAATTTATATACTCCACACAGTTTTTGTGCAAAAAAAACAAAATTTTCTCTCGTGATTATAAAAAAAAATTAAATTAAAAATCAAAAATCATTAAAAGTCATCATGATTTCAAGGTCATTTCTGCCATTCACTATATCTCACGAGCCAAATATAATATTTGCATCACTTAGGTGTCAATCGACGTGTATTAACATTTTTGTAATGTTTTTATATTTAAAAAAATTGTTGGAGGCGTTTTTTAATTTAACAAAAGAAAAATGCAAAAATTTAGGGTTTTTTCATAAAAAATAAATTTGTTAACCAGATTTGCACAACACGGTAATAAATGTTTATAAAATTTATAAATCTTTATCAATTTTTGGAGACAAACCAGCCAAACGCTTTTCCATGGTGTATAAAAAAATTAAATTAAAAATAAAAATTCATTCAAAGGCGCCATGTAAAAAGTGTTCACATGAATGATTTTACCCGACTACTCTTATTCTGAAGACATTGTTGTTAAGCCAATCACAGTTTATTAATATTTGCATAATTTAAGCAGATTTTTAATAGTCTTCATAGCACCGTGTTTTAATTTTTATATCAAAACTGCTTAAATTTTGAAAATCAAAAAAAATTAATCAAATTTGCATTTGTGGATATGAACGCTTTGAATGGTAAAATGTTTCGTAGTCAATACTTTGCTAGATCATATGCTATAAAAAAAAGCTTTCATCAATACGAAAATAACAAATAACGTAGAAACCCCCCCCCCCCCCCCATTGATCCGGGTGAATATTCAATCAAATCAATCTGTCCCCATCGGCCAAAAACCTTACATAATCAATTGACGCTCCCGTAGATGATACGATTAATATTAAGTCATTCCAGTTACTGTTATGAGAGGTACATTATTATTATTTAAAGAAGTATTATTTTCATAATTATTATTTTGTTTAGTATTTTTAATATTTATGTAAATATTACTGGGAAGTTGACCGTGTGGCCCTCAAGGGTCGCACCTCGCGGCTTGTTTCTTATTTTCAGTTGGTCTTGAAAAACATTGAATGGGCAGTCAATAATCGGTTTAATTGAATGTAAAAACTAAAAACGCATTAAGAATGATGATGGAGGAAGTAATTGAAATCTTACGAACACTACAGCACAAAACTACTAAAAACTATAATTTGTTATTTGATGATAGATTTTTAAAACATATGATCTTGCAAAGTATTGACTACAAAACATTTTTCCATTCAAAGCGTTCATTACATAAATGCAAATTTGCTCTTTTTTTGGTTTTCAAAATGTAGGCATTTTTGTCAAAATTAAAACACTGTACTGTAAAAATTATTCAAAATCCGTTCAAATTATGCAAATATTAATAAAATTATGCAAATATTAATAAACAATGTTTTAAGAATAAAAGTAATCAGACAATATCATTCGTATGAACACTTTTTACATGGTGACTTTGAATGATTTTTTATTTTTTTAATCGTTAGAAAAAGTTTTGCTGGTTTTTCTTTCGAACCTATTTGAAGTATATAAATTTTATAAACATCGATTACTGGGCTCTGCAAATCGAGCTAAAAATGTATTGCTTATGAATAAAATCTTAATTTTTTGCACTTATTTTAATAAATTAAAAAACGGGTTTGAATTTTTTTTAAATTTGTTAAACCCGTGGATTGGCACCTGAACGATGGAAATTCTATGTTATGTTTGCGAGATATAGCGCATAACACCAATAATCTAAAAGGCGTCAAAACAGCAAACGAAGTTTGAAAAAACTAATCAGTTTTCAAGATTGCAAAGGCGCTTCGATTGACACCTCAAGAAGAAGACATTGCTTACATAAGTTAGGCTGGTAGAAAAACCGCTCGCGAACGCGCGTACGTACGTACATACACACACAAAAACTTATTTCTAAAAACACTTAAAATATACTCTAAAGAACTCAAAACGTAAAGATATGTTGAAAATTTCAATTTCGATTTTCGAGGCGATTACAAGAACTTCCCATATACTGTTGAGTTGAAGTTGAAAATAAACCATGGAAATTTTGTAGTATATCTTATTTTACTAAAAATTCCACAAACTTTCGAATAACTTTCAAATAACTTTCAAATTCTTAGCCTAAGTGGGTGTGTGTATGTCAAGAAAATATAAATTAGAAAATTTTATACCAAACGTATTTTGTGTTATCTATAAAAAGATGTGTGGACGTTTTTAGATTGCATAATAAGCTTGCCGTTTGGCGATAAGGCCTTTTGCGAAAAAATACTCAAACCGTTTATTAATTGCCATGAAAAAGCATAGTTAAAACAGTTTCAATTTTTTCCTAAAATTTGATTTAAGTGTTTACGTCCGCCAAAGCCAGATTTCGAATATTTTTCGCTTCAACGTTTCCGCATTGCTCCCTAATCTTTAACATTGAGCATTGTCTGACCTATATCAATGTAAAATGTTCCTATCCCAGAACCCTTAAAAGCACAATCTTTTCATAAAGTCTTGAAGTAAAAAAATCAAGGTATATGAATTATAAATTTTGGAGTAAAATAGGAAAAAAGCTTGGTTAGTTGGATTCTCGGTTTCATCAATAAATTAGATTTTGAGTATTGCATCGGTTTTTCGTTAGATGATGAAAATGGCCTACATTGCAACGAACCTAGACTATCGCGAATGAATTTTTGGCGTAGATCGTAGAGAACAACCCTGGTATCACGTCTATATATTTAACCAAAGCTTGCACAACCTGGTATTTTCATCAGTCAATTAGCAACTCCGAGTTAAAACTTCGACAAATGGTGGTGGCATTAGCAAATTATTTGGAACTATGTCAATCGAGGAAGTATTTAGCATATGGAAATTTTAATGTAGAGCACTGGGAGTGGAATGCATTTTGTAATTTTTTTCGGGAGCTTAAGGGGAGATCGGGAACATCGTGAAAAGCTGCACTTTTCACTATCGATAATGCTCGAATACAGAAGAGCCTTGAAACCAAAAAGGCGCAACGCTGAGTTGCCGATGCACAAGTCTACAGGAAATGTTTTGATAAACGTCTGGCACATAGACAATTGAAGATGCTGTACTACTTAAATTACGTGCTAGCTGTAATATTACTGCTTTTTTTTGCAACATAGGTGCCCAAGTGACATTGAATACTTCTTAATCTAATTTAGTTAATTTAATTTCGTTCCCTTGTTTTCTTTATATGAAGGAGTTTCAAAAATTATAATCCACTTGAAACTAAGGAAACTGAGCTAATTGAGTTTACTCAACTGTTTCTTCATCATTGTTAATGATATGAACATAAAGTAGCTTGATGTACATCGTACGACTCGGGGCTTAACTATGATATTTATTTCATCGTTTCTTAATTTGATGTTAAACTGTAGTAGGAAACTAGTTTAAGTATCAAACATTATAATTTATGTATTTATATATATCCCTTTATAACTCAAATGCATATATTTTATCAAATAGTTTGTTTTGTGGTAGGTTTTAATAAATAAAAATACACGTATTTATTAGTTTTGAATTTTTTAACTTCCCAGTATATGGGAAGTTCTTGTAATCGCCTCGAAAATCGAAATTGAAATTTTCAACATTTCTTTACGTTTTGAGGTCTATAGAGTATATATAAAGTGTTTTTAGAAAGGGAGATGTATGTGTGTGTGTGTGTGTGTACGTACGAACGTATGTACGTTCGTGGACACTTTTTTCTACGACGATAACTCACGTAAACAAAGTCGTATCAACTTCGTTAAGGTGTCAATCGAAGCGTCTTTGCAATTTCAAGAGCTGATTAGTTTCTGGAAAACTTCGGTCAGGGGGTTTGCTGTTTTGCCCGTTTTGAAGGTCATTTCTGGCATGCGTTATAGCTCGCGAACCTAACGTACGATTTACTTCATCAAGGTGTCAATCGACGCGCATTAACATTTATGTAATTCCATCAAGTTTTTAAAAAATTTCTTGGAGCCGTTTTTTAATTTTTTTAAAAAAAAGTGCAAAAAATAACGATTTTTTTCAAAAACAATAAATTTTTAACCATATTTACAAGTGCAAGTAATCAATGTTTATATAATTTATATACTCCAAACAGTTTTATTGAAAATGACATCAAAGTTTTTTACTAATGATTACAAAAAAAAATCAAATAAAAAATAAAAAATCAATAACAGTCAAAATGTTCTTCAAGGCCATTTCTGTCATGCTTAATATCTGGCGAACCAAACATACGATTTGCATTGTTAAGGTGTCAATCGACGCGTATTAACATTTGCGTGAATCTATCAAGTTTTTATGTAAACTGTTGAAGCCGTTTTTTTAATTTAAGAGAATAAAGTGCAAAAAATTAGATTTTTTAAACAATAAATCTAGAACCTGATTTGCGAAATATAGTAATTAGTGTTTATAAAATTTATATACTCCAAACAATGTTTGTAGATTCAATTTTAAAACTTTTTCTCATGATCACGTAAAAATTCAATTAAAAATAAAAAATCATTAAAAGTCATCATGATTTTCAAGGTCATTTTTATCATTCACTATATCTCACGAACCAGATATAATATTTGCATCATTAAGGTGTCAAAAGACGTGTATTAACATTGCTGCAATTTTTTTAACATTACATAAAAATTGTTTCAGCCGCTTTTTAATTTAATAAAAGAAAATGCAAAAAATTAGGCTTTTAGGGTTTTAAGGTTTTTTCATAAAAAATAAATTTTTTAACTTGATTGCAAAGCACAGTAACAAATGTTTATAAAATTTATACATTCTTATCAGTTTTTGAAGAGAAACCAGCAAAACCATAATCCATGATTATAAAAAAAAACTAAACAAGCCGCGAAGTGCGACCCTTGAGGTCCACACGGTCAACTTCCAAGTAATATCTAGATAAACATTAAAAATATTAAACAAAATAATAATTTTAAAAATATTACTACTTTAAATAATAATAATGAGAGGTATTCATAGCAGCAACAGGAATGAGTTGATATTAATCATATCATCTACGGAAGGTTTTTTTTGGACTTCTATCATTTAAGCAGTTTTTTTATTAACACTAAAACACTGTAAAAACTATTAAAAATCTGCTCAAATTATGCAAATATTATAAAACTTCGATTGAATTTACAACAATTTCCTTAGAATAAAAAATATAAATTAATGTCATTCGTATGAACCCTCTATACATAATAACTTTGAATGATTTTTTATTTTTTATTTAGTTTTTTTTTTATAATCATGGATTATGGTTTTGCTGGTTTCTCTTCAAAAACTGATAAAAATGTATAAATTTTATAAAAATTTATTACTGTGCTGTGCAAATCAAGTTGAAAAATTATTTTTTATGAAAAAACCTTACAACCATAAGAGCCTAATTTTTTGCATTTCTTTTATTAAATTAAAAAGGGGCTGAAAAAATTTTCATGTAATGTTGAAAAAATTGCCATAATGTCAATACACGTCTATTGACACCTTAATGATGCAAATATTATATCTGGTTCGTGAGATATAGTGAATTATAAAAATGACCTTGGAAATCATGATGACTTTTAATTATTTTTTATTTGTGATTTAATTTTTTACGTAATCATGAGAAAAAGTTTTGAAATTTTTTCTACAAATATTGTTTGGAGTATATAAATTTTATAAACACTGATTACTATATTTCGCAAATCAGGTTATAAATTTATTGTTTATGAAAAAAAATGTAATTTTTTGCACCTGTATTCTCTTAAATTAAAAAAACGGCTCCAACAGTTTTTATAAAAATTTGATAGATTCACGCGTTAATACGCGTCGATTGGCACCTTAACAATGCAAATCGTATGTTTGGTTCGTCAGATATAAAGCATGACAGAAATGGCCTTGAAGAACATGATGACTGTTAATGATTTTTTATTTTTCATTTGATTTTTTTTTGTGATCATGAGTAAAAAACTTTGATGTCATTTTCAATAGAACTGTTTGGAATATATCAATTTTATAAACATTGGTCACTGCGACTTGGAAATAAGGTTAAAAATTTATTGTTTTTGAAAAAAACCGTTATTTTTTGAACTTTTTTTAAAAAAATTAAAAACCGCTCCAAGAATTTTTTTAAAAACTTGATAGAATCACGTAAATGTAAATACGCGTCAATTAACACCTTACTCAAGAAAATCGTACTTTAGGTTCGCGAGATATAACGCATGACAGAAATGACATTCAAAC